>PVIU01001130.1:0-204468 GCA_004026605.1 Ondatra zibethicus
TACCTATACGGTCCTACATCAGCTTCTAGAATATTCGTCAGGAGGGAAAAGTAAAATGACACTGGCCAGTACAGTCTTTGGATATTTAGGAAGGGGACGGGGAGAAAGTCAGTTCTCAAAACAAATTAGTCAGCCTCGGTCTCATCCGCAGGGTCTTTGGATTCTTTGTTCTTCCGCACCTCTTCAACGTGCTTGTCCTGGAAGAAACTCTGTGTAAGTGTCATCTGTCAAACAAATCATTTGCTGAGCCGTGTCCTGCCCACCTAGAGGTGCAACACAGCCTCAGTCACAAAGAGCCCAGTCCCATGACATCATCCTCTTCAAACCTGCTGGGCCTCTTGGGAATGACAACAGCTAAACCTCCAACTGCTCTTCCAAGGAATACAAAATCATGCTGAGAATTCTAGAACATTCTATCTTAAGATGAACTTCCTTCTTACTGAATGTGATGACAAAAAGGAACCAGCCTTATTTTATTAAGACAGTTCAAGCTCCTAACTCCTCTATAAAGAAGACACCAACCTTCTCTCGCAAACGCTCCAGCTTGGCAGCCATCTGCGCCTCCCGGTTCTCTTTGTTAGCTTCCATCTTGTGGGTCAGCTTCTCCTCTGCCATCTTGCTGAAGTTGTTGTTCTCCTCGATGGCTTTCTGCAGCACCTCTTTCTCGTGCTCCCGCTTCTCAGCAAGCTGCTTCAGGACTTCCGCCTCATGAGACTGCAAAAGAGTTCAACAGCCCTCAGAAGTGCCGCTGGCATTAGCTAGAACTGCAACAGAGACTACCCATCAGGGGACGGGCAGAAGAAAGGAACCCTGGAACTAATGCTCAAGCGAGGAGCTCAAGTATCTTCTGAAACAGTGAAAAATCGCCTTTGTTTTCCAACCAATGTTTCTATTTACTTTGGAAAACTGTCTGTTCAGGTTTCTGTTTTTGAAACAAGATTTCATGTAGCCTAGGCTAGTCTGAAACTCTCTATGTAGCAAGGGCTCATAGGAACCTATGATCCTCTTGCGTTTACTTCTTGGTGTTGGGATTATAGTCATATACCGCACCAACCTAGCTTGTCTAGATTTTATAAGAAAATCCTTCTAAGATACAAAGTATTTAAAGGACTTGAGTAATCTACTTAGGAATGGCACTTTAACAAATTTCTGCTATTTAACTCCAAGGGTTCCGAAAAGAAAAGGGCATTGTCAGCTGACCGTGGTGGCACACACCTTTAATCCCAGCACTCAAGAGACAAGAGGCAGGATCTCTGAATCTGAGGCCAGCCTGGTCTACAGAGCGAGTTCCAAGACAGCCATGGCTACTACATACAGAAACCCTGTCAAACTTTTAGCAGTGGCCAATGAACAGATTCAGACATAGTTTTGAAGAATGAACTTGCAGGGTCTAAGCGCAGGGCATTTACACTGGTTTTGCCAGTTGTCTTCCACAGCACCTTTGTCCGGATGGGAGGTGCACTACTTAGCGGTCACTTAGTATGGGGCTACTGAGCACAAGGCCCAGCTTTCCTGTCTCTGGTTATTGCTTCCTCCTGCTCCACCAACTCCTACCTACATCAAAGAGCAGGCAGATGGCACACCAGGGTAAATGCTGTCTGCTTTTCATTTGCTTTTTGGGACAAGGTCTCAAACTTTAGACTGGCCTTGAACTCACAACCTTGAAATTCTGATCCTCCCACCTCTGCTTCCCAGCACCAGGGACTGAACTTGGGACTTCGTGCATGCCACGCAAGCACTCTACCAAGTGAATCCACCCCACGGCCAGGCTGGCCTCCGACTGGGCAGGTAGCAAAGGATGATCTTTAACTTCTGGCCCATGGGCCCATACTTCCCAAGTACTAGGATTATAGATATACCCAGCTAACACCCCATTCTCCCTGGAGATAGTAAGTGCTGACAACAGGGTACAAGAACTGAAAAGTACATGTGCTATGGCAGCTAAATGTACATGTTAGACCACAAATTATCCCAGGGGTGCTCATGCGGGATTGGTTATTACTTTACACTTTACCTTTTTGTGCCTTAGTTTCCCCAAATTAAAATTATATCCACTCACCTAAATCATAGCTGCTGGGGAGATTTAATAAAAATTTATATTAAATTCTTTTGTAAAAATATATTTATATTTTACACGTATAAGCGTTTGCCTGCATGTAAGTGTACTGCAGCAGGCCTGGTGCCTGTGGCCAGAAGAGGGCACTAGTCCCCTGGAACTTGAGTTAGGACTGCTGTATGCTCCAGGCAGCTGTACTGGTAATGGAACTCTGGTCCTCTGCAAGAGCAGCAAGGGTTTTAACTGCTGAGCCATCTCTCCAGCCCCTATCTAAAGTCCTTAATAAGAATCCTGCTGAGTGGATGTTTCTGGGAAATGAAATGATCATTTTAAATTTTCAGTTATAATTTCATTTCTCAACTCATTTATAATTATATTAACAATTATTAAATTTTCTCATTTATTTTATGTGTATGGTCTGTGTGAATATATGCACATATGCATGCCAGGCCTTCAGTGGCCAGAAGGCGGCATCAGATCCCTTAGAACTAGAGTTCCAGGCAGCTGTGAGCCACCCAACCTGGGTGTTAGGAGTGACGTTCTGGTCCTCTTCAAGAGCAAGCACTATTCACAGCTGGGCCAAGTCCAGCCTCTCATTAGGTCGTATTTACTTCATGTGCATGGTTGTTTGGTTTGCACATCTATGAGTGCACTACTTGTATGTGTCGTGGCCATGAAGACCAGAAGGCACTGGATGCCCTGGAAATGGAGCTATGAATGGTTGTGTACCACCACGTGGGTGCTGGGAACCACACAAGGAAGGAGCTACTCCTCCAGGCCTCACTGGGTTTCAAAGATGGTCCTTTATAGCAGAATTGTTTAGAATGAGAAAGAGTTACAATCCCACATCCCTGGAAGCTTGAAGGTTTTATTGATAGCTCCCAAAAAGCAAAACTAAGGAAACAAAGGATTACCCGCCAAGAGATGTCCTGTTTTTCAAAGAGGAAAAGCGTGAGCTTCCAATGGAACACAGGTCTTAGGTGGAATTCCGCCCCCAGCACTCAGGAACAGGACGTTAGGAAAATGACTTAAGAACACCATTTCCCAGTATGTTAGCATAGACAGTTCCCACCATGGAGGCTCCATTTGTTAGAGAAAGCTCGAGTCAGGGAGCTGGCTCCTGATAGGAGCTCGTTAAGCGATGGCTGCTGCTTTCTTCCAACCATCGATCGGCACAAGGACATTTCCTACTTACGATCACAGTATAGCTACAATTCTTTCTTCCTTTCTCTGAAAATTAAACCAGTTTGCCTCATTACACTAAGAAGTGTCCTGTCTCCTGTAAATCGTCCGGTTTACCTTGCGCCGTTCTTCTGCAGCTTCTAATTTCTTCTGAATTTCCTCCAGGGAAAGATCCTTCTTCTTTGGGGGAGAAAGGGGGAAATCGGGGACGGACTCTTTTGACCGAGGGCTGAGAATCAGCTCGAAAGCCTGGCCTGAAGCACGCTTCTCCAGTTCTTTCACCTGAATATCTGGAGTTGATCAGATTTATGATAAATGAGGAAAACCCAGTTTGCTTATTAAAATAAAGAATTCTATACTTGTCTAAAAATAAACAATTTAATTAACAGAATTAAGGCTAGGCTGTAGGCAAGAAATCAAATAACATCTTAAAAAAAAAAAAAAAGCTCAACATTTTGGGCTAACAAATACCATGCAGGAGGAATTAGTATTTGACAACCATTTTATTAAACAAAGAATGTAGTAAACCTCACAATTTTGCTTTGGACCAAGCCATCTAATTATAAATGATGATGAGCTTTCCATATATTTATCCAAATGATAAAATAATTCTTTGCCTTTTTTATTGTAAATCCAGTTTTGAAAAGAACACAAATGCCCAATTCTAAAGCAGTAAGCCCAGCCGTTTCAGCTTCTCTCAATCAATCACCTACCAGACGACGCCATGTCGAACAGAAGACAAGAGACTGGCCGTGCACCCTCTACAATCCACTGGTAAGGAGAGCCCTGAAAATTATTTTCAAAGCACGCAATCAATTTTTCTGTATTTCTCTATGTGAGCAGCACAAAGGAACCTCAAATCACACCCATGACAATGTCAGGAAAATCGTTAAGTGGAACCAAGTGACATCATTTAAAAAATCATCTAGAAACACTGAAACATATCAGGAAATTTAAACTGAATAATATTGGCAGCAGAAAATTAAATGATGTTCTTAAAAGAAAAAAAAAACCCTGTAATCTTAAAATCGAGGTTCAGTCACAGGGTTGAAGGATTCCTTCCCATAACCTCAGGTTTTTCCCACCCAACATAAGATATTCCAGATCCAACCCAACAATGAGATCGGAGCCATCTTAATTCTGTGTACAACTCATTGTGCAATTGAAATACCCACCCTTGCTTTGTCTGTGTCTGCCATGGTGGAGAACACCCAAGCTAGCAGCCAATGGTATTCAAGTCCCATTGTTCCTAGGGTTTAAGCTACTCGCCTAACAGCGAAGAAAATGAAGTTTTATGAACCTCTAGGCTTCTTTTGACGGCAGGGTCTAGCTATCTAGCCCAGGCTGGCTTTGAAATTGCAATCCTCTTGCCTCAACCTTCTCAGTGTAGAAGGGTGGGGTTTAGCCCAGTGGGTTAGCAGTGGTTTAACATTTGCAAAGCCCTGGGTTCAAGGACCACGTGAAGGGGATTGGGGACATTATTCTGGGTGTTGGATTAGATAAACGCCACCACACCCGTCTTAGGTTTGTCTCATTTGCTGTCCTATGTCGCAAAAAAAATTTCGACAGTTGTCGATTATTTTTTTAAAGAGATTCCCACTCTTTTAGGCTCGAAGCGTATGATTAAAGGTTCCAAATGCCAGACATTGAAATCCTAGGCACCGAAAAACCGTCTAGCTGTGGCACAGCACCTACCCAGCATGGGCGTGGTCCTGGCCCGGGCGGGCAGGCTGGTGGCCCGAGCCAATCAGAACCCGCCCTACGCTCCGGCCCCTGGCCCCGCCCCTCTGCTCCCCGCGCCTTTTCGAATCTCCGCGAACCTCTCCACACTCGGGAGCCCGCGCGCGTGGGCAGCGACAGGATGGGCGGGGCTAACGGTTCTACGGGGTGGCCCCGCCCCTCTCGGGCTGGCAGCGCGCGGCCGTCTCACCCCCCCCCAACTCCCGCCAAAAATACCTCGCGGCTACGCAGCCTTGGGGTGGTTGCAGCGGGATCGGTCGCACCGCTTCCATCCCCAAGCTCGAGTCCCCAGAGCTGCCCGCGACCTCCGCCACGGAGCCCCGGGAGCCCGGGCGGGCGCAGCCCCCCAAGAGCACGGGCGCCCGCAGCCTTGCTCTCCATCAGACAATGGGGACCCCTGAAGGGCCGCGCCCACCGGGCGGTGGAAGCAGGGGACGGCCCACGCCCCTATTGTCTCCACGCTCGCACCCGGGGCTGAACCCCACAGCTAGCCGCGCCCCCTCCCCACCAAGCCGCGTCCCCAGGGAGCAGGGACAAAAGCCGAGGCTCCGCCCGAACCTCACACAAAAGACGAACGCCCCCCGCCCGCCAGGTCTCGGGGCCCCCGCCCCTCCAAGCGTCCCCCGTTGGCGGCCCGCCGCCTTCTTGGATGGTCTCTATCCAGCCACCTCCGCTGCCTAAGCCAAGCCAGCACCCACCTGCTCGCTCCGAGCCGCCTGGCCACACTCTGAGCACCAACAGACCTGGGCGCGCACAAAAGCGCCAAACAGCGGCACGTGACCTAGCCGCGGGGCTCCGCATTGGCTAAGTGTGACGGCACGTGCCGGCCCCACCCCCAAGCCTGGAGTGTCCCGCCCCTCCGGAGCGGAGCATCTTGGGAAGTGTAGTCCAGCCCAGTGGGGCAGGAGGACAATGCAAGGGGTGGGGTGCTCCGAAGGGGGCTTCCCCCAGGTGTGAACCCCGGTTGGACCCCGGGTCTCTGCGCCGAAGAGCACTTGGCTGTGGCCGCAGGACTAAATAGGTGACCGGACTACATCACTAGGAAAAGAGCAGGGCGAGGCACGGCGCAAGGGAGGGGTCGGTCCTAATCTACTTTGGTCTTAAAGACCTTGACCGTCTGGACTCTGTCTGCTGAGCCGCACGAATCAGGTTCGCTCCCTAGGCAGTGTCCCTTTTGATGCCACACCCCGCCCGGTCGCCCAAGATGCCCGAGCCCCTGTGACAAGACAATGCCTCTCCACCCTCCTGCACGGTCCTCTATCCTTGACGTCCTACCACGGACACACGCCAGATTGTCACCTGTGATGCAACATCGCAGGCAGTCGCTAACCCATTTCGCGCTGACAGGTCACGGGCGTGGTCCTTCCCTCGTCTATTTGCATTCCCCCCACCCCCAGCTTCCCGAGCTGGAAACACTGGGATCTATGCTGGGCTGCGTGAGGCTCTGGAATCTGATCTTGGGTCTAACAAAGCCACTAAGCTTTAAAGGCAGACTCCATGTGCCCTGCCAAAGCCTTGCGGTGACAGGAAAGGGAAGAGCGATGGCAGTTCGAGATACACCGACTGCAGTAAAGTGCTGCTTTTGTTCTGAAAGCACGTGCTCCCCAAAGCGGGGCTGGGCTCTCTTTTGAGAATGTAAACAAAAGGAGCCACAAGGTCACAGTTCCCTCTGGCCTGGATAAAGCAGAACTATAACAGAGACACAAAGGAAATTAGCCTGACCCTGTCTCCTATAGACCTCTTCTCTCCTCTGACCAATGCTGTGTCCGCATGTGGTGGTCATTTCCCCAAGGCACCTGCTCAGAAACGCTATACAGAAAGGATAATATTTTATTAATGGGTTTAGTCTCCCGAAAACCAAACCACACATAAAACGACCTCCGTGGAACCACGGTTCTAATTTTAAACAAATCCTACATCTGGCTAACCAATAGGAAAGTACCCGAGATAAAAAAAACAATAGGTGCACAGGACAATGAAAACTATCATACAGGCAGCAGACAACGCACAAAGCAAGCAACTGGCAGAGTACTGTTGTCTGAAATATGCTTATATAGGCACATTTTCCAACAATTGCTCTTGTGTGGGGTCAGTCTCTCTCTGCCCCCACCCCAGCCTGTCTGAATGGTTCTTGCTTAGGGTGTGAGCTACAGGAGCCAATTCTGCTAGCAGAAAGGCTTCTCTCTTTCGCAAACATCGCCTCAGAACAGCCAGGTGCTTCAGTGTTCTGAATGGATCTCAGAAACCATGTAAACACTAGACAGGAACGAGGTTACGTCCTTTCTGAACATTGACCGCAGAGGTAACACAAATGAGCAAAGACCTCCAGTGCCAAGAGGTCTGGGACCTCCTGAACCAGCACTTTATCTTCAAGTCTTTGTACTGGATCTGGAGATGTGCGTGGCAGATCCCACCCATGTGATGCATTTTTTTTTCCCCAAATACAAGTAATTGCCACCCAAAAATCTCATATTTCTATTAATGTTGTGACAGGGAAAAATTAATCCTTCAAAACACTGATTATTTTAAAGCATTGATACCAGCCCACCCCACCCCCACACACACCTTTCTCCCCAGAGCAGATGTCTATTTCCATGGAAACCACAGCTAGGCACAAAGTAGATATTAGAACTCATGGAGATTTTTCATCTTTTTTAGCGATGCCTCTGGGCTTCTGGATTTGTTGTTGGGTGCCTGCTTGTGTTGGCATCTGTGACAAGACTTGTGATTCTCAGGGCTGCTTAGGAAGACGGGGGTGGGACTAAGTTTCCTCCTGGAATGACCCTGTGCATAGCAAGGTGCTTGCCATGGCAAGGTCCTGTTCTTTAGGATGGATTGGGGTTGCTTCTCTGAAAGCCAGTTCTCACCAGTGTTCACGGCTGGTCTCCAGGACTGGAAGGGGTAGCTAGCAGCTTTGCTGCTCCACTGTGGAAGGGCCCCAACCTCCCTCTCCACTAACACGAGCAAGATCTCTGCCCTCTCCAGGAGGCAGCGAGGAGTTAATGTTTCCGTCTCGGAGCTGCCTGTCTTTGCCTTTGAGAATTATTTTTTGCTTCCGCTCAGACGGTTTGGTAGAATTGTGACAAGGCCGGCTGTGACTATGGATTAGCACAAAGTGAAGTCTAGATATGGCAGCTGTCCAGCTTATTTGATCTGTGTAGACAGCCAAAGGAGAGTACTTCAGGCTTCAAAGCCCAGAAAGGATGTCTACACTGATGAAAACGTACCAGGCTGTTGTCAGATCTCGGTTACTCCCAGAGAGGAGACAGCCTTTGTTCATTGTTGCTTCTGGGGCCATCGAGGTTGTCTCCCACATAGGCGCCTCTGAGGTCCTCCGCTGCTCCTGGGGCCTGTCTTCAGCCAGGGGGTGTCACGGGGGAAGTCAGTTTTATTGTTGAAGCTTCTTTGTTGCCTTTGTCTCTAGTCCTTGGGACCCAGGCTCTGATATACCTGTTTCTGTTCAAACCCTATCTTTGAGCATATTTCACACATCTGTCTCCCTTAATGGGTACAGGCAATGTCATGTCTTGTCTGAGTGCCCAGTACAGGGCTTCATACATAGTGAGGGCCTAGAGGTTTATAGAGGAGAGGTGGAAGAGTTCTCTCTCACACCCAACTTCCTGTACTGAGCTGTTAGAGCCTCTGTCACAGGAGTGGGGTCTGTGAGAATGCACCGAAAACCCTGAGCACAGAGCCTCATTCAGCCTTGGTGCCGAGCATGCGTTAACCAGCATTGCTATAGTGAAGTTCCTTGATTGCTAGAAGTTGTTGAATGAATGAATGAATGAATTAATTAATTAATATTAGACTTTCATTCTTAGGATTGCTATTGTCCTTACTGAGTTAAATCTTCGCATGGAATTATTTTATTCTTTTTTTTTAACTTTATTTTATGTGTATTGGTGTCAGAGCCCCTGTAACTGGAGTTACAGACAGTTGTGAGCTGCCATGTGGGTGCTGGGAATTGAACCCTGGTCCTCTGGAAGAGCAGCCAGTGCTCTTAACTGTTGAGCCATCTTTCCGGCCCCAGAATTATTTTGTTTCTAAAGCTATTTTTTTCTCGTGGTGCTAGGGAACAACCAGGGCCATCCATGCGCGTGCCAGGTGTTACGGTGTGGAAACGAAATGTTCCCCTAAGGATCGTGTGTTGACTGCTGGGTCTCCAGTTGCAGCAGAGTTCAGAGGTGGGGACACTGTAAAGCAAGCACTATGAATTCATAGCTTAATGACTTCTTGGAGGCACCAGAAACTTTAGGATGTGGGCTTTGGTTGGAGGGAGAGGTCTCAGTAGGTATGCCTTTGAAGGGAGTGTTTGTGTTTGCCCCAGCCCCTCCCCACCCACTCCTTGGGGACACAGTGGAGTATGTGTCTGCCTCCATGAAGGGCACTTTTGTCTCCTGCCTCCCCTCTGCCCCAGAGATGATGGAGCCGGTGACCAGGAGCAAAACCTCTGACACTCTGAGCCCAAATCTACCTTTCTTTCTTCAAGGTGACTTTCTCAGATGTTTTACCATAGTAAAGGAAAACTAAGACAGCAGGGGAACCCTCTATTTGGCTTCCTCTTAGGGGGTTGGGCATTGAACCAGCCAGCATCTTCAACAATACTCTAAGCTACATTCTCAGCCTCTCGCCAGGGGATTGAATTTAATCAGTCAATCCTTTGCAATGCTGGGGATCAAACCTAAGGCCTTCTGCAAGCTAGGCAAGCAATGAACACCCCTTCCTCCCCATGCGGGGAGAGAGAAAGAGCGAGTGTGTGAGCTGTGTATGTATGAGTGTGCATGTGTGTGCGCGTGTGTGAGTGCGTGTGTGTGCGTGTGTGAGAGTGTGCGTGGGTGTGCGCACTCTATTGTTCTCCTCCTTCTTGTCATGAGACACGGGCTATCACTGTATATGGGAAATTTCAGCTTTTCTGACTGGTCAGTGAGCTCTATAGATCTGCCAATCTCTGTCCATCAGTGCTGGGCTACACACACACACACACACACACACACACACACACACACACACACACAGCTCCTTATGTGGGTACTGGGGACTCTTAGGTCCTCCTGCTTGTAGAGAGAAAGCACTTTTACCCACTAAGCCATCTATCTGTTCAACTCCCCATAGGGTATGCTTTTTTAAATTCAGTTAGTTTCACATGTTTCCTAGAAAACATTCATATGATTTAAAAATAAAACAGTCTTGCAAGGGCACATAGCTATAATCCCAGCACTCAGGATGCAGAGGCAGGGCTATTGCAAATGGGCTACATACTGAGACCCTACTTAAAGAAAAACTGGGGGGGGGAGTTGGAGAGATGACTCTACAGTTAAGAGCACTAGCTGCTTTCCCAAAGGACCTGGGTTCAGTTCCTAGCACCCACATGGCAGCTAACAACCATTTATAACTACAGTTCCAGGATCGGAGGCCCTCTCCTGGTTGCCATGGCATTAAAGGAAGGTGGTGGACAGATAAACAGGCAGACAAAACAGTCACATAAAAGAAAGTTTTAAGGCAGGGGAGCAGATAGGACTGCCGAGAGGGCTCAGTAGATAAAGTTACTTGCCCTCAAGTCTGAGTTCAATTCCCAGAACCAACACAATAGAAAGGACTAACTCTCAAAACTTGGTCCTCTGACATCCACATATGTGCTATACGACATACCTACACACGTACGCACAGACATGAACACATGCACGTGCTTACAAAATAAATGTCATACATTTTTAAGTATAAAAATCCCTTCTCTTGGGCTGGAGAGGTGGCTCAGAAGTTAAGAACACTAACTGCTCTTCCAGAGGTCCTGAGTTCAATTCCCAGCAACCACGTGGTGGCTCACAACCATCTGTTATGAGATCTGGTTCCCTCTTCTGGCCTGCAGGCACACATGGAGGCTGAACACTGTGTACATAATAAATAAATAAATCTTAAAAAAAAATAATGGCCATTCAGATTGAAAAAAAAAATTCCTTCTCTTCAAGGACAGCCTGGTCTACACAGAGAGTTCCAGGACAGCGAGGTCTACATAGAGAGATCCTGTCTCCAATAATAATAATAATAATAATAATAATAATAATAATAATAATAATAATATTCCTCCTACTTTATTGATCTCTGTCTGCCAATTTCTCCACTTTCCTGTCTGGCCACAGTGATCATTACTTCAGCCTTCTGTGTGTCACAACATCTTTGTAGCAACAAAAGCAGATTTGTAGATACATGCTCCTGACCGTTTTTACATGTGGCCAGGACTCTTCTGTTTTAACTGTTTCTTTCTCGCTTAACAACATATGCCAGGGTCTTTCCGCTGTTCCTACATCTGGCTAGCCTTTTTCTGCTATCCACAGTATGACTATCCATGACTGAGTTCACCCACGCTCACTCCATAGCCGCCAGGTCATCCCCCAGCAACTTGATATTTCAAACAGTTCTGAGGTGAACGACCCAGTACACCTGACATTCCCCATGTAGGTGAGCCTATCTGAAAAAACACACCTCTAGACGTGGGATTGCAGCGTCAAAGAACCAGCCCATTTGGAATTTCGGTAGTGCCAAATTGCCTGCCACAAGTGTGGTACCAATTCAGCACTTACCATGTGGTGGTTTAATTCATTTTCTCAGTTCATTCAAGAGTGGTTTGAAAGGCTTTGTCTCTGAAAATCTCAGCCTCCGGGGAAAACAGGGGGAGGAGAAAAGCCCCTGAAGACGTAGCTGTCAGTTCCTCAAGTATATTAATAACCCATATAAAGGCTCAGAGAGAAGCAGCTGAGCTCAGAACAACTCAGGCTGCACCAGAGTGATTGTTTCAGGTCTTGTGCAAGTGTCTGCAGGTGTCACTCAGAGGGTGGAAGCTCTTTGAAGGCAGGGTGTGTTTCATTGCTATTCTCTGTACCCCCCCACCCCATCCATGCACCCAATGTCTGCCACAGATATTAATATTACTTGGTTAATTTCAAACTACATCTCTCCTAAATTTTTTTCTGATCCTGAAATATTAAGATTATTGACAGTGACTTTTTGACTTTTCTTTTCTTTTTTTTTCTTTCTTTCTTTCTTTCTTTCTTTCTTTCTTTCTTTTTTTTTTTTTTTTTTGGTTTTTCGAGACAGGGTTTCTCTGTAGCTTTGGAGCCTGTCTTAAAACTAGCTCTTGTAGGCCAGGTTGGCCTCGAACTCACAAAGATCCGCCTGCCTCTGCCTCCCGACTGCTGGGATTAAAGGCATGTGCCACCACCGCCCAGCTGACAGTGGCTTTTCTTGGTGATAACTTACAAACAAGTATTACTGTCAAGTGTGGAAATGTGTCTACACTATGTGTGTGCACAGAAAAGTTAAGATAAAGCTATCACTGCCCCATGTTCTTCGTTAGATTTGCTTTTTGCTTTCTTTCTTTTCATTTATTTTCTTTTTGAGGGGGAGGGATTTTGAGACAGAGTTTCTCTTTGTGTAGCCCTGGCTGTCCTGGAACTTCCTCTGTAGACCAGGCTAGCCTTGAACTCATAGAGATTTGCCTGCCCTTATCTCCCACCTGCCTCTGCCTCCCGAGAGCTGGGATGAAATGCATGCACCATCACGATTGGCTCTTTATTTTTTCATGTTTTGAGACAGAGCTTTCCTGTGCGCCCAGGTTGTCTCAAACCCACAGCCCTCCTACTTCAGCCTCCTGAGTGCTGGGTTTCCAGTGTGCACCCCACACCTGACTCTTACTCCATGTCCTAAGCCTCATCTGTGTTTATGGGAGGTTCTGCCTTCTTCTAATGATTGCTTTTATGGAGTGACTCTCTAATTTTCTCATGAGCTCACTATCCTGAGGCCAAAGAAAGGAACTCAGTGGCCTGAACACCCTGTTTTTTAGGTCACCTTCCAGCAGCCCCCTGCCAAAATGATGGTGTATGTATGCCAGCTCCTTCTTCTCAGGCCCAAGCTTTCTACTTGCGAATGCACACAAACCCATGGCTAGCTCTTGCAGCATACAGTCCAGGGATGCACACGAGGGCTGGGAAAGGAAGGTGAAGGGTCTGACTTCACACGTATGTGATACTTCAAGGAATCCAAGAATTTTCAACTTGGGGCTGGGGAGATGGTTCCGTTAGCAAAGTGCCTGCTGCACAGGCATGAAGACCGGGATTTGGATGCCTAGAACCCATGTGAAAAACCAGTTACAGAGGGCATGCCTATAACGGGACACCAGGTTGGCTGTGGGCAGATTCCTAAAGTCCATTGGTCAGCTAATCTCATCAACTTCCTGAGCCTCGGGGTCACTGAGAGACCCTATTTAAAAAATAAAGATTGAGGGCTAGTGAGATGGCTCAGGCAGACAGACAGACAGACAGACAGACACACACACACACACACACGTGCACACACACACGCACGCGTGCACACACACACACTGTAAAAATGGAGATATAGCTCAGCAGTATCCTTTTCCAGAGGACCCAGGTTCGATTCCCAGCACCCACATGACAGCTCACAATCATCTATAACTCCAGTTCCTGGGGATCTGACATCTTTTCCTGACTTTCTCAGGCACCAGGCACACAAGAGTTTTATAGATATACATGCCAACAGTATACACACACACACACAAAATAAATCATTTTTAAAAGTCAAATTAAAAAATAGTCAGCCAGGCAGTGGTGGTGTGCACCTTTTATCCTAGGACTGGGGAGGCAGAGGCAGGTGGCTCTCTGAGTTCGAGGACAGTCTGGTCTATAGCGCAAGTGCCAGGACAGCCAGGGTTTGGAAAGATGGCTCAGTGGTTAGCGCATCTACTGCTCTTACAGAAAACCCAGTAGTTCACAGTAACCCCATCAAACATTTCTCAACAGCTTATAACTCCATCTCCAGGGGATCTGGCATCCTCTTCTGGCCTCCAAGGTACTTGCACTAGTGTGCACACACCCATCCAAAAAAATGTTGAGCATGATCTGGTGTTGGAGGTTCTTCTGTCTATGTGTTGCTTTCATTGGTTGAATAAAGAAACTGCCTTGGCCTTTTGGTTTTTTTGTTTGTTTGTTTGTTTGTTTGTGTTTTTTTGTTTTTCGAGACAGGGTTTCTCTGTGGCTTTGGAGCCTGTCCTGGAACTAGCTCTTGTAGACCAGGCTGGCCTCGAACTCACAGAGATCCGCCTGCCTCTGCCTCCTGAGTGCTGAGATCAAAGGCGTGCGCCACCACCGCCCGGCTTGTGCCTTGGCCTTTTGATAGGGCAGAACTTAGATAGGCGGGAAGACAGAACTGAATGCTGGGAAGAAGGACAGAGTGGCAGGTGCCATGAAGCTCCTGCCTGAGACTGACGCTGGTTAGAATCTTTCCTGGTAAGCCATGACCTCGTGGTGACACACAGATTATTAGAAATGGGTTGAATCAAGATGTGAGAGTTAGCCAATAATAGGCTAGAGATATTGGGCCAGGCAGTAATTTAATTAATACAATTTCTGTGTGGTTATTTCGGGGGTTAAGCTAGCTGGGTGGCAGGACGCAACCTGCTTTTCCTTACTACAATGATCAAGGGGCTGGGCATGGTAGCATATGCCTTTAGACATGGTATTTAGGAGACAGAGTTAGATGGAGAGTGAGTTCAAGGCCAGCCTGGGCTTTTTTTTTTTTTTTGGCAGTGGGGGGTTGTTTGTTTGTTTTCGAGACAGGGTTCCTCTGTGTAGCCCTGGCTGTCCTGGAACTCAATCTGTAGACCATGCTGGCCTCGATCTCACAAAGATCTGCTTGCTTCCTGAGTGCTAGGATTGAAGGTTTGTGTCACCACAGTCCAACTTGAGGCTAGCCTGGCTAACAAAGCCAATTCCATGATAGCTAAGGCTACATAGAGAAACTCTGTCTCAAAGAACCAAGAGAGAGAGAGATTGATGAAAGAAAGACACCTGATTCTACATACAAGCATTTACATAAGTACATATATCATATACAAATATACAACAAACACACTCCACACATGTACATGCAATTTTTTTTAAAGAAAGAGTTCTCAACTCAAATATGTATGTCTAGGCTGTATAACAGTGGGAGAATAGAACATGCATTTTTAAAAACTGGTTTGTGGACTTGATCTGTAACTGAAACACTAGAACATACGATGTGTGGGCTTCTCTCTTCTACTCCTGGCTCAGCGTCAGATCTGCAGAGCTTACATCACCAGTCCAACTAGGCCACTCGGAAGCAACAGAGCTTCTTCGTCTAGTCTGGCTCTGTCTCCGCAATCACTCACCCTGCATTATCTTAACAGCTACTTCTGTTCTTTACAGATGAGGGCTGTGGTCAGAGAACTGAAGACATCTTCCCAGAGACCCAAAGTGTCACAGAGGGACTTCTCATCCTGTGCTTTGTACATTGGTGCAGGTCCCATTCAGTACATTTGTGTGAATTCAAGGTGTGACTCCCCCATCTCATGAAAGCACATGAAGCCCCTGTACCACTGGGCTGGTGTCAGGACCACACGGACTAATAAACGACACGTATCCGAACTAGGACATTTGCATTAGTGCACTGCTGTTAACAGCTGGCTAACTGCCTCCTCCATCCTCACACTGGTTTGTTTGGTTGGTTAGTTGGTTTGGGTTTGGTTTTTTGAGACAGGGTTTCTCTATGTAGCCCTAGCTGTCCTGGAACTCGCTTTGTAGACCAGGCTGGCCTCAAATGTACAGAGATCTTCCTGCCTCTGTCTTCTAAGTGCTGGGATTAAAGGAGTGGGCCAACCACCAGGCCTTTTTCTTTCTGTTCCAAGACTTTAGGATTCTAGCTTGCATGGGGAGTCTTGTCTCCTTAGTTGATGTCATTTCTTTATTGAGGTAGCTGGGGGTGATTGCTTTCTACTGCTTTCCCATCCAGCCTTTTCTGAATGGTCAAAATGCAAATGAGAAATAAATGGTGTGAACTGGGCGTGGTGTCTGTGCCTATAATCCCTGCCCTTGGGAAACCCCAGGCAGTAAGATTATTGCAAATCCAAGGACAGACTGGCCTATGTAGTGAATTCCAGGCCAATCTGAGGTATAGAGTGAGAACCTGTCTCCAAATCAGAGGGAGAGCAAGAGATCCAGAGAGGGAAGAGAAGGTACGGGAGTAGGGAGATGGAAGATGGATGCTCGCACCTCTGCTGGGCTTCTGCGGCTTCAGGTGAATAATTTGACTGGGAGAATGATTTTATCCTATCTCGTGTCATCAAATTTCACTTGTATTTATTTATTTATTTGAGAGATGGCCTCATGTAGCCTAGGCTGGCCCTGAATTTCTGATCCTCCTACCCCTATGTGCCCAATGCTAGGATTACGTGGGTCCCCACACTTGGAAATTTTCCATTTTCGATCTAATCTATTTATTTTTATTTCTTTGTTTACTTTTGAGACAGGGTCTCCTGGATCACAGTCTGGCTGGGGATGACTGCTTTCCCAACCCTCCTGCTCTACCCTCCTAGCGCTAGGTTTACAGGCATGTATTGTCACTCCCGCTTATGTGGTGCAAGGGATAGAAACCAGGGCTTGGGCACGCTGCGCTCCAAGTGAGCTACATCCCCAGGCCCTTGGTTACTTCCCCAGTGAGCTCTTATGGGCAAGAGGAGAACCGCTAGTTTCTTTGGATCCATTATATTTCAGGGCTATCCCGTAGCCTCCCACAGGAAACATTCCCAGTCCCTACAGGCTTCCTAACACAATCAACATTGTCAGGAGTCAGCAAGTCAAGGGGACTGAGGTTACAGCTGTGCCCAGAAGTTAAAGGGAGGCTGCTGAAATCACATGCCTTCCAGGCAGGGTGGAATTCAAGCTAGAAAGTTGTGGAGGTGGCTGGAGTGTCGGGCGGAGAAGCAGAGATGCTGAGTAATAAGAAGAAATAGCAGGTATTTCCTCCAAGGGCCTCTCCGAGTGGAGCTCCAGCCTCCACCCATAGACAACAACGGTGACTCACTCAGGCCCATCACTCCATGCACCAGCTAAGATCCCCACAGAGGGACCTAGAGAGAACAGTCCAGCAGGAGGCCAGGGCAAGTGGGAGGATACAGCCTGTGAATGTGATGGGGATATGGATGGGTTAGCCCCTGTCTCTGCTGCCTTAACAAAGTGTCTCAAATTGGGTGCCTTCAATAAATGTGCTGTCTCAACTTTCTAGGGCTGGCAGCCGGAGGTCATGGTATCACAGGGTTGGTTCCTTCCAAGGTGGGATCTATTCCAATCTTCTTTGGGCTTCTGGTACCTCTGCTATAGGTTGATGGACACACCGAGTTCTCCCTCGGTCATTGCCTTATTTTCCCATCTGCATTTGTCTGCCTCTGAGTCCACAAATGCCCTACTTATCCCGACACCAGTAGTACTGGATTGGTGCCCAGCTTGATGACCTCATCTTAATTTGGTCATCTACCAAGACTCAACTTCCAAGTACAGTCACGAGGATGGGGGATGGGAGATTCAGGACTTCTACATTTTTTAGGGGGCTAGGTTCAGTTCAGAGTGGTGTATTCTACTCAGTTTCAATGATGCCTATCTTAGAAGCATGTGAGTCAAGAGATACCTTCTGATATTTAAGTATTGACATCTAGTCAGCTAGAAATAAACTTTCCAGTTGAAAATGAGTCAGCCTTTGCCGCTAATGCCCCAAGGGTCTTTCTAAGCTTTGATAATCACCTGGTGCCTATGAGGTGGATCAAAGCACATGATACCATCCATAGCCTGTAATGGGTCTTTTCCTGTCCCGCCAGCCAGCTAACAAATAGTGATGCAGAGACTTCTTATTAATTATGAAAGTTCAGCCTATAGCTTAGGCTTGCTCCTAACTAGCTCTTATAACTCAAATTAACCCATTTATATTAATCCACGTTCTATCAAATGTCGTTACCTTTCTTCCATCTTGAACTTCCTGTTTCCTCTCTGTGTCTCCTTCACGCCTAGATTCCTTCTCCTCTTCCTTTCTTTTCCTGGAAATCCTGCCTTTGTCTCCTGCCTAACATTTGGCTGTTCAGCTTTTTATTACATCAATCACAGCAAATACATCTTCCACACAGTGTACAAATGTCCTACGGCAATAGTCCAACTGTTGCTCATCTCGAGGGTCCCTCCCTATGGCTCCATTACACCCTCAGCCAGTACAACCCTGCCAGAGTATTTACTGTCTCCCAGCCATGACATGGTACGAGCTGCACCTTGTACCCCTCTGTGCCTTGGCACGTCTCTCTGCTGGTCTTGCTCTGTCACCTCCAGCCTACGGAGAATTTCCTGGCCATCTTTGAAATACTTTCTCATTGTTGTTAGTTTTCTAAAGCCTTCCCTGGCCACCCCATCCTTCAGAGTTAGCCTCTTCCTTCCGCAGGCCTCTACCACCCCCGGCGATTCTGTCACACCACACAGTCTGTTTGCGGTTACCTGACTGCACTTCTGCCTTCTGCCTGGACCAGGACCCTGCTGATGGAACAGGACCAGAGCACCTAATACAGCCTCTGGCACATACCAGAGGCTTGATGAGGGAGGCTGAAGGGAAGCTCTCTGCTTAGCACTAAGTACCAGCAGAGGGCAAAGGAGCATCCTGTGGCGTCCTGGGCTTCTAGGTCCTTACATTTGAATTAGCTCACAAGGTATCCCCCAAAGAATATGCAAGGTATGTAGGTAACCGTGACAACAGGCAGGGCCAGAGAGGCCCTCAATGCATTCTCATCTGGAACCAAAAGATTGTGTTTGATGGCTTAGTAGAGAACTGTTCTGTGGAAAGAAAGGCAATGATACGGGACAAATCTTCCACGGGGCCAAGCAGACAGTGCTGAAGAGAGAGTTCAGCAGTTCAGGGTGCCCTTGCTCTTGCAGAGAACCCGGCTTCCATTCCCAGAACCCACGTGGAGGCTCACAACCATCTGTAATTCCAGTTCCAAGGGATCTGATGCCCTCTTCTGGCTCTGGAAGGTACCAGGCACATACATGGTTTATAACACACACGCACACAAAATACTCCCACACATAAAATAAAATTTAAACATGATGTATAAGAAAATCTTCCCTGCAATAGGATCTCCCCGGACCCTTATCTCAGGGGTGAGGGGACGAGCAGTGCTCGGTACAGGAAGAGGTCACCGCAGCCTGGAGAACAGGTCGAGAGAGGGTACCGAGTTGAAGGAGGAGGAGAAAGCATGGAGGGGAAGAGCAGGGAACCTGCACTAGGTCACATATTGGCTCATCTGTGCCTGGATCCTTGCAGCACACACATGACCTGCAAGTCTGTTCTAGCTCCCCATGGCACCTCTCTCCTATCCCACCAAACATGCCCCCTCCTTTGTCTCTCTGTTCTTCATTAAAACATTATTTCTATCTATCTTTCTTTTTTTTTTTCCGAGACAGGGTTTCTCTGTGGCTTTGGAGCCTGTCCTGGAACTAGCTCTTGTAGACCAGGCTGGCCTCAAATTCACAGAGATCCGCCTGCCTCTGCCTCCCGAGTGCTGGGATTAAAGGCGTGCGCCACCACCACCTGCTGTCTTGAAAACCAAACCAAACAAGAAATGGAGAAATGACTCAGCAGTTACAAGCAAGGGCTACTCTTGAGAGGACCCAGGTTCAAGTCCCAACACCCACGTGGCTGTCTGTAACTTCGGTTCCAGATCTTTCAATGCCCTCTTCTGGCATCCTCAGGCACCAGGCACTAAAGTAAAGGCAAGCAAAATACCTATACACATAAAATAAAAACTAAAAGCACACATGCATCTACACTGCTTGTTTGTACATGTTAGTTTAACTTACTAGAAATTAAACCTGTAGATCCAGCCTAGGTTTATGCTCTGGACTGTGGGCTCATACGTCAGCTTCTACCCGCACCTCCATCTAGTTGTATCCACATAGATGTGTCCCGAACCGAACTCCTGAACTCCCGCCTTCCACTCTACTCTTCTCATTGCCCCCTGTATCACCTCCCCTGGGCACAGGAAGGCAGCTTATATGTTTATTTTGTTTCTTTTTCCACCACCACTCTGGGCTTGAATGTAAGGAAGGTCCCTGGCAATAGGAGTTGTGTCTACTTTTCACAATAGAGCATTGCCCGATGCCTGTTGAGTTCACTACACAACTGGGTTCAATTCCCAGCACCTATATGGTGGTTCACAAGCATCTTTAACTCTGGATCCAGAGCATCCAACAGCTTCTTTTGGCTTCTATGGGCACTGTACACAGGTACATTCAGACAAACACTCACACATACAAAATAGAAAGAAATAGATTCTCTGAGAAATGTAGGGTGCTGGGACATAGTTAAGTGTGCCAAGTGTTAGCCAGAGCAGATGTGAGGATCATAGTTTGATCCCTAGGACCCAAAATAATAAGCTGGCCACATGGCCTGGCATGGTGGCACACACGTTTGATCACATCACTCTGAAGGCAGAGGCTGTGACTCTGAGGCCAGTTGTACATGTTGAGTTCCAGGACAGCCAGGGCTACATAACAGAGATACCGTTCTCAAAACAAAAACAAGCAAATAAACAAAAACCCTGGGCACATGCTTGTAATCCCAGCACCAAGAAGGCAGAGACAGGAGGATCCCTGGGGCTCATTGGCCAGCCAGTTTAGCCTAATCTTTTAGCCCCAGGTCCCAATAAAAGATCTTGTCTCAAAAAAACAAGGTGGTTTGCTCTTGAGGTTGCCAGAGATTGGCTTCTGCCCTCCACAGGAACTCTCAGACTTGTACACACCAGCACTTCTATGACCACGTACATGCACACACAAAATGGAAATATCCATATTTAAAAGGCAGTGAATTTTGAATGATGGTCATATGTCTTTCTTTGTGAAGGATTTCACATGTCCTGAGCTTTCCGAAGGGAGCTATAGGTTTAGAAATTGCATTTGGTTTATTTTGTGGCATAAACAAAATAGTGAAAGAGTTATGAACTCTGAAACCATAGTCTGTAAGTTCAAATCCTCGTTCTGCTTCTTAACAGGGGCAAATCCCTCTGATGTATCAGATGAGCATTGAAGAACTCACCCCAGAGACCACCGAGTTCAAAGGTGCTGATCTCTCTGTCCATTCAACAGATAAGGAACCTGTGAGATGTTGGAGGTGTCGGCTTCGGAAGGCAAATCTCAAGGAGGCCACAGTAGATAAAGCATCAGCTCCGAGCACTGAGAACAGCCAGCCCTCACCCAAGCAGGGGAACCCCCTAGAGCAGTGGTTCTCAACCCTCCTAATGCTGCAACCCTTTAACATAGCTCCTCATGTTGTGGTGACCCCCAACCATAAAACTACTTCATAACTGTAATTTTGCTGCTGTTGTGAATAGCAATGTAAATATATGTGTTTTCTAGTGATTTTATGTGACCCCCCCCGTGAAAAGATTGTTTGACCCCCAAAGGAGTTGTGACCCACAGGTTGAGAACTGCTTGTCTAAGGGAGGGGACATCTGGAAGAGACAGGAAGGAAGTTTGCAGGCAGAGAAAGGGGAGAGGGTGCTGGAAACAGGAAACAGTAAGCCTGGCACGGCTGGGGGAAGCTGGGAGTGTGCCCTGGATGGCAAACCCACGGGGGTCAAGTGGAAAGGAGTTGCCACTGGATTTGAGACCAGGGAGGGGTCTGGGGCAGCAGACCAAGCTCTGTGGGTAGAGTGGGGGTACAGGTACTTTAGAGGTGATTGCTTAGAATCACAGGACGGCAGAATCTCTGAGCCAAGGGATTTGGGGAGTCATGCAGCCTTGACTCTTTCCTTCCGCTAGTGTTTAAAACTAAAATGAGGAGCCAGGTGGTGGTGGCGCACACCTTTAATCCCAGCACTCGGGAGGCAGAGGCAGGCGGATCTCTGTGAGTTTGAGGCCAGCCTGGTCTACAAGAGCTAGTTCCAGGACAGGCTCCAAAGCTACAGAGAAACCCTGTCTCGAAAAACAAACAAACAAACAAACAAAAACTAATGTGAGGGCTGGGATGGGGTGCAGCACATTGGTGGACCATGTGCAAAGTCATCCCCCCCCACACTAAAACAAAAGTACAAAGAAGGAAATTTTTAAAAATTTAATCTACTGCCTGGAATTAGTCGTTTTGTCCTAAATATTTTCTTTCTAAAATTATTTTTTAAATATTTATTTATTTGTGTAAGTGTAGTTTTTTGTTTGTTTGGCTTTTGAGACAGGGTCTCTGTGTAACCTTGGCTGTTCTGGAACTCTGTAGACCAGGCTGGCCTCGAACTCACAGAGAGCCACCTGCCTGCTTTTGCTCCCCAAGGGCTGGGATTAAAGACATGCAGTGCAGCATCACCACCCAGCCCTGTGAGCACGGAGGCGGGGGGGGGGGGCATCTGGGCCACAGTGTATGTGTGGAGGCCAGAAGACAACCCACTCAGCCTTCTTTTTCTACTCTGTGAGTCCCAGGGATTGAACAGCGGCTGAGTGTTTCCTCACAAATGTACAACTTAGAATGCCTGAAGTGATCTGTGAATGACTTGCCTTTCGAAGATATATATATATGAAATGCAAGAGTTGGAACCCAGGATCTGGCATGCTGGGAAACTCTCTACCACTGAGCTGCTCCCCAGCCCCTGAAGCCTCCTCTCCACTCACCATCTGCGTTCACTGTCCTCTCCCCAGAGACAGTCACTGTTAAGAGTCTATTTGTCACTCATCCTTTCTTTTTAAAAATAATATTTATGTGTTTGAATGTAATTATAAAAAAAACCCCAGAGTTTTGTTTGCTATGTTGCAAAAATTATATTATGTTGTGTGCTTTATTCTGTATTCATTCTTTTACTCTTATTTAATATATTTTAAGCTCTACTTACATCTTTGCACAGAGCTAGCTTATTGCTTCCAGCTTCTTCTAGTGACCCATAACCCTCACAGACTCGCTCTTGCTTACACATTCCGTAATGCTGGCCCTTGAACTATAGCAAAGGTTTGCTTTTAGATACAATCTAAAGAGGACAAACTCCCTTTACTAGGCTAAAATGAAAAAGAGAATGGCAGGCGCGCCGTGAACAGTTTTAGTTTTATTAGGGGAAGACAAATTGGGTTAGTCTATTCCCCTCTCCCGCTCACCTCACCCATACCTCCCCTGGTCTGGCTTTAATCCTTCCCTTCCCTTCCGCAGATGAAAAGGCTGATGTGGGGGCTGAGTCCTGCACGGTCTGGGGCAGAACGTAGACTCAGCCTCAAGGTCAGTGCTTCCCCCAGCGCCCCTCCCCACCGCCAAACAGGTGGGGCCACGTGAGGAACACAATGCGGTCGGCGTCTGCTTTCCCTGGAAAATCAAGTCAGTAGAGAAAGGAAAGGGAGGGTGGGGGGAGGGCACGGCTATGATGCTCCAACACGGTGAGGACAGCACGAGTGGAAATTTTTTGCAAATCCGCCCCCAAAATGGCTTCGCCCCTTTCGTTGGAGCTGCTCCCAAGCCACCTGCAGCGCGCACAGCTGCACCCTGGCGTTGTCCTTGGCTGGTCGCGGGCGGGGCGAGGGGGAGGAGAACCGTGGCGTCTCCACCGCTGACTTGTGGGTGCTGGGGGCCGGAGCCCGAGGCTCAATGGACTCAGGCGAAGCCCGCAGGGACCGTCCGGAATGCGGGCGCAGGTGCGAGCGCGGCTGCAGCGCCCAGCGCCCAGCACGGGCCAGGGACGCTTTGGCGACCCGGTCAGCCCTGCGGAGTCCCGCCGAAGCTCTCTGGCCCCGGGGCGGGGGTCTGCGCTGTTCACCCCCGGGACTGGGGACAAGTTCTCCGCCCCCTGCAGTGCGGCAAAGGCCAGCGCCAGCCTTTGAAAGAACAAAGCCGCGGCCCCGCCCAGCCGCCGTTTCTCAGCCGGGAACCCTCCTTTCCTCAGGTCTTAGGTTTGACCCCGGCAGCTGCCACTTTTTGAGACCGTGCGGGGTGGGGTGCGGGGGACAGCTCGTTACCGAGCGCCTGTCACTCCCTCCGCCGAACAGTTCTAAGGCAGCACGGGCTCACAAGGAAGAGTCCTGTGCCAAGGTCACATGGTAAAACTGGGGTAAGGAAATTCCCAGATCCCGATTTTGAAATGTATGTTTGGTTTGGGGTTTTGCAGAGACGATCTCATGTAGCCGAGGTTGTACCCACATTCTTTATTAGCTGAAGCTGGCTTTGAACTCCTTGATTCTCCTGCCTCCGATTCCAAGTGCTGGGATTACAAGTGTGTATCAGTATATTTTAAGATTTAAGAACTGGCCACTTTAGAAAAAAAGATTTAAAAGATCAATTTTGCTAATTTTAAGCAGATCCTTTTCAAAAAGGACAGACATTGTGCAAATAGCCAACCTGTTTCACTTCGAGTGGGAGGCGGGAGGGAGCCAGTGAGAGAGCAAACAGGTGTCTCCCAGCTGGCCGTTTTGTATGAAGGGCTTCTAGCCTTGTCCACTGCCTCTGATGATGAAATGGTCACTTATAAAGGAAAAAGCAACCGCTACCGAGAGGTCTGTAAGAGGCCAATCTCTGGGACACGGTTCCACCTACAGGAATCTATTGTTCAGATGTGTGTGGAATGGTTTATGAACAATGATACTCATTATCGCACTGGCCAATGCTTAAAGATGAATAAAAAAAACCCCCTAAACTACGTCAATAGAATTGATTAATTTAATTAGGATACATCCATCTAAATGAATTCTATGCAATGTTTTTCAGAAAAACCAGGCGGTTTTCATAAAAAGACCAACCAATAATTTATGTGAAAAAATGTAAGATTATGTCTCTGATAAGCTCGATCACTTCTGTATGCAAAAGGAGGGTGTGTTTAATGTTTCCCCCATTAAAAACCATACACAAAGCTGGGTGTGGCGGTACATGCCTGTGAATCACAGTGCTTGGTAGGTTGAGGCAGGAGGATTGCAAGTTGCAGGCCAGCCTGGGCTACGCAATGTGCCTCTCACAAACAAAAATATATCAAGCAGATATCAATTGCCTATAGGAGAGAAACATGCTGAGGGGCCAGTAGGAGGGAGAGGTTCTTTTCATTCACCTAATCCTCCATTCCTTTGGAATTCTCCATCATGTGCACACATTAGCAATGCAAAATTCAACTTACAAAATAGATTTGCCAAAATCTCTGGTTTTGGAACCAGTAGTCCTTTGGAGAATGTTGCTTAAGAAAATCATTGGCGATACCACGGCTGGCTGATATCCATGAGATGCCAGCCTGTATCTGAAGAGAAACAGTGAAAGATGAGAAAGCAGATGGGGGAGAGGCTGGGAAACTTCAGTTAGAATGTAAAATCAAGAAAATAAAGAAAAAAAGAAAATTATTGGAATTAGGACATAGAGTAAAAAAAAAATCACTGAGATCATGTAGTAGGGAAAAATGCAGGCAACTTAAAGACCAACAATGGAGGAATGGGATTTAAAAACTAAGGTATGTTCGTATAATAGCCATCATAATATCATAAAAAGATTGTTTTACAAATACTTTAGTGATGCAGGGAAATGCTCAAAAGGTTTAGAAAGGCTGATTAAAAAAATGATACAGTCTAGTTGGCCAATAACAGCAATAAATGATACAGTCTAGTAGCAATAACAGCATAAACAATAGGGCAGAGAGGCGGCTCAATGGTGAGGTGCTTGCCCCAGAAGCCTGGTGACCCAAGTTTGATCCCTGGGACCCACGAAAGATGGAAGGAGAGAATCAACTCTATACTACCCAGTTCACACACACACACACAGAGAGAGAGAGAGAGAGAGAGAGAGAGAGAGAGAGAGAGAGAGAGAGAGAGAGGAGAGAGAGAGGATAAATAAAAATAAATAATTGGAAGAAAAACATGCCCCAAATTTTGTAAACAGTTGTGACTGCTGGATAAAAAGATTGAGTGATTTTTTTCCCCCTCTCTGCATGCTTTTCAATTTTTTTTCTCCAATGGACAGCTTTGTCTGGGATAATTAAAAAACAAAACCAAAAAGCTTAAAAATAAGTCCCCATGGTATTTAGGAAAATTAGATACACAGACATGTTACCCCAGCAATTCCACATCTAGAAATAACTTATCCCCCCCACCACAAGCAGCTGTATGAGTACCCAAAGCATTATTATTCGATTAACAAAAGACTATAAATAGCATGTGACTCTTTGCGCCGTGCTCTGTAATGAAGAGTGTGGGTTGGCGGCGGCTGCAGGACGCAACTGTGAGAAAAATTACAGGGACAAAGCGATGTGATGGCTTCATTTATGCTTAAGAAAGAAAAAGTGGAGACTCTAGGAAGACACGAAACTGTTACTGTCGGGAGGAAGGAGGGGTTCAACAAAAGCCACTTTATCTCTGGTGTTTGTGTCTTTTATAAAAAGGGGTTCTCAGCCGGCCCGAGCCAACAGCGTGACTCAGTACGTAAAGGCAAAGGCACTCGTGACCAAACTTTGATGACCTGAGTTCTAGCCCTGGGGACCCACATGGCAGAAAGAGAAAACCAATTTCTACAAGTGGTCCTTTGACTTCTGCACACATGCTGTGACACACACACACACACGCACGTACACACGCACACATATACACACACACGCGTATGCAGGCACATATACTGTTTTTTCGTTAAAAAGGTGCTCTGGTATCCTTTGTGTAATTTATAAATAGTAGTATTATGTGCTGGGAGTGAACACACAGAGAGATGGAAGACTGCACAAGAGAACTAATTCATTATGGTTTGAAGTGATGGTTCGTTTTCTCATTGCCTTTGTGTTCCTTGGCACAGGCTTTCTTTCTTACATAACATCCGCCCCTGTCTACACTACCTTCACGATTCAAAACCGCTGCCCGCTGCCCGGGAAGCCCAGGCTCATCTGTGCTCTGCTCTGTCCTCTCTTGTTCCTCCACACTTGTCTCTGTTCTCTTACATAAGGACCCTGCTCACATGCACAGTGCAGGAGCTCAAAGCCCCAGATAACACCAACCCTGCATCTCCTTTCACAGAAGATGAAAGTTAGAAGCTGGCAGTTGTGCTGGGAAAGAGGACCGACGACCTGGATCTCAGGCCCCTCCCACCCCTCCCATCTTCGGTTTCCCGAGATAACCTGTTGGGAAGGTGGGGAGCTCTAGCCTGCAAGGTCTCAGCCTGAAGGATGCCTGCCAGGAAGCAAATTAATGATATCAGTGTAGCATCAAATGAGGGGACAATAAACCCTGTCACTTGCCATTTGCCTCGGAGCTTGGCTTCAGCTCACTCCCTACCCAGACAATGGCTGTTCACAGACTCTTTGACCAGTCAGGGAGAGTGACAGAAAGCTGAGCCAAACTGGCCTCTGGTGGCTAACACACTGGGATTCACCTCTGAGGACATGGTCCCTCCGGGGAAGTGTCTCAGAAACCCTTCCAGGGCCCCAGGCGTCAGCCCTAGAAGGTCTGTTTGCGCCAAAAGCTGAACAGAAGGCAACGGGTATCCTGGGGTGGGCGTTGGCCTAGAGGCAAAAAAAAAAGGGGGGGAGGGTTATCTTATCTCTTATTTTGTGACTTGACTAATGTGGAGATCAGGGGAGCCTGAGAGACAGACAGGGGCCCCAGCATCAAGGAAGAAAGGAGGGCATGCACCCCTCCCCCACCGTGGTTGTCTTCAGATCCTAGATGTAGAAGCTGCAGTTTCTTCTTCCCTAGCAGCTGCTGCCTGTCTGTCTCCATGGCAACCAGGCCAAAAGACTAATTTGCCAGGGTCCCAGCTCTGGAGCTTACCTTGGAGCTGGGTTTTCAACTTGTCTTTCTAGAAGCCAGGCCATCGCCACTCCCTGGAGTCTCTGTCACCATCGTCACTGTCCCTGCCACTGTGTGGGGGACAGCAGGCTCAGTGCCAGCCAGGAAGACACTCCCTGAATTCCTCCTCAGGAAACACAGAGTGTGGTACCCACTGGCTCTCTAATCACCAATGATTTGTGTTTCTAAGACCACCAGCCTCCCCTCGATGCTCTGGCCTACTGAGTGGGGATCTGTAAGCAAACATGACTTAGGGGACAGACCATATGCCAGGAGGTCACCCAACGGCACCCTTTCCATTCCCTCAGACTCCTCTGTGCTCTTGCTGGTCTAGGGCTGGATCTGGAAGTCTTGCTGTGGCCTGTCTGGTTTTAGGAAGACGAGACAGAAATAAAAATAGTCCTGGGTCACCTGCCCCAGATGTCATCGAAGGACAGACAGTCAGAGATTTACATATTTCCTCCTTGGACGTGGTATAATTTTCAGTCACACAGCCAGGTTCCTGAGGAGTGACTTTGGGCTCCTACTTTTCCTGCCTTAGCCTCCCAAGCACTGAGATAGTGAGCATGTGCCATCATGCCCAGCCCTCCCTGCCTTCTTTCTAGACTTTACAACTTCCTGAACACCGCAAGGAAAATGGAACCTCTTTCTAAAAGGCCTCCTGTCAACAGCCGGGTAGCCTGGGCTACACAGCAAGATCCTGTCTCAAAACAGACAGGTTTCATATCTACAAGTCATAATTATTGTTTAGATCTGTTCCCTCCTCCCTTTGGGTTCCTGAGAGCCTGTGGGTGTCCTTGGTCCCTGAGACAGCGTCTGGTACAGGGGCAGGATTCTCTCAGTGCTTTTCCAGTCAGGTAGGAATGAATGAATGGACAGAGGAAGGAAGCCGGTTAATGCCTCCAGCTCCCATTTCGTTGTTGTTTGTTTTTATTTTTTATGTACAATGGTGTTCAGCCATGGGCGTCATGTTCCCTGGGATCACAGACAGTTGTGAGCTGCCATGTGGTTGCTGGGAATTGAACCGATGTCCTCTGGAAGAGCAGCCAGCAATCTTAACCACTGAGCCATCTCCTCATTCTCTTCCAGCTCCCATTTGAATGAAGATGTTCAGAATAGTGCCTTGAGGTTGTGCAGTGCTTTCAATGTTTCCAAAGTGCTTCTGACTTTGCAAGTTTTATTTGCTTCTCACCACACCTAAGAGGCACACAAAGAAAGGGAAACTGTGCCCTGTAGTTGACAAGGCCCCCAGTGTGCCAAGAGGGACAGTGCTCAAGGTCAGAGAGGAGCTGAGTTGCTAGAAAGCCCCTACCCTCTGGCCTGGGTTCATTTGACCTCCTCCGCCAGGTGGAAGTGCCCCTGTAAACTTCTGGAATGAGAAAGCTGGAAATGGAAGAATCCTGTGACTTGGAGGGGGGGTGTCATTTCTTCTTAGCATAAGCCCAGTCAAGAACTGCAGGGAAGGAACGTTCTAGAACCACGGATGCAAGGACTCAGAACCTGCAGAGCTGTGATGTCCACTTTCTTCCCATGTGATCTTTTTTTCTTGCGGGATGAGGGTGAGAAGTGAGCGAGGGTCTTGTCATACGGTCCAGACTAGCCTTGAATGCACAACCCTCCCGTCTGAGCCTCCCAGGTGCTGGGCTCACATACATGCCACTGCACATGGCTGCCCATTTAATTATGTTATTTGCTTTCCCTGAGCCTCAGTTTCCCCAGTGACAGGTGCCTCTTTCATGGAGCTATTACAGAAACGGTGGGGATCCCGGGTCAGAAAGAACGAGTGCCCTGTGACATGTCATATGCCTGTCAGGGGGTGGTGGGGTTCACACTGTGGGGAGGGTCCAGGGTCTACCCCTGATTGCCACCTGAGGGAGGGCAGGACAGAGTTCATGTCAGCCTAAACCAGCAAGGGGTTTTTCCCTGTGCTCATGAAAAAGACCCATTTGCTCCAGCTCGCAGATCCAGCAGCTCTCCACACATATTCTTTGGCTACTTTTTGTTGTTGGAGACTGCTCTTTGTTCTGGGCCTCCCAGACCCGAATAATCACTCAGAAACTACACCACTTGGCCTATTAGCCCAGGCTTTTTTATTAACTAACTCTTATATCTTAAATTAACCCATTTTTATTACTCTGTGTACCAGCATGAGGCTGTGGCTTACTGATAATTGTCCAGCGTCTGTCTCCTTTGGCAGCTACATGGTGTCTCTCTGACTCTGCCTACTCTCTCTCTATCTCTGCTTTTATTTTTTGCCTGGCTTTGCTCTGCTAAGGTATTGGCCAAAACAGCTATAGCCATTAACCAATCATAATAAAGGCTGGGCGGCGGTGGCACACGCCTTTAATCCCAGCACTCGGGAGGCAGGCGCATCTTTGTGAGTTCGAGGCAGCCTGGTCTACAAGAGCTAGTTCCAGGACAGGCTCCAAAGCTACAGAGAAACTCTGTCTCGAAAAACCAAAACCAAATCAAATGAAAACAAAACAAAAACCCCATATTTACAGATAGAGAGGGGAATCCCACATGATCTCTCCTTTTCTGTCTAAATAAAAAAGGTTTTTGTAATTCTTGCTTGATACCTGTTTTGTTATATGTAATTTTACTATGTTACAGTTAAAACTTTCCTTTTTATTTAGACAGAAAAGGGGAGATGATGTGGAATTCATCTCTGTGTGTGGTGAATATGTTTTATTAGCATTGGCTAATAAAGAAGCTTCTTTGGCCTATGGCAGTGCAGAATATAGCCAGGATGGAAAAGATAGAGAGAAAGTAGGCAGAGTCAGAGAGATGCCATGTAGCTGCCGAAGGAGGACATGCTGGAACCTTACCTAGTAGACTACAGCCTCGTGGCAATACAGATTAATAGAAAATGGGTTAATTTAAGATGTAAGAGTTAGCCAGGAATATGCCTAAGCTATTGGACAAACAGTGTTGCAATTAATACAGTTTCTGTGTGATTGTTCAGGTCAGGGCATTCGGGAAATCAAAGAGCAGTCTCTGACTGCTACTTTTCGGCTTAGTCTACCTCCTTGAGGTTGGTGGGTCCTGTGATTCAAAGCATGAACCCTGGCAGTCTTAATTGTGCCAGTAGGAAGTGAAGCTGGCATTGCAGGGCCTGAGGGACAATGACATCGCTCAAGTCTCCAGAAAAACCATCTTCATCTCTTCAGTTAGCACCGAGTCTTACCAGACCTTGTGGAAGATAAAACAAAATCCCTGGCTGCCATGACATTTTGCACACCCCCCTGGAATTGGCCTGTCCTTGCTCTGCTATTAGTACCTTTTATGTTCCTACTATTTAAAGCCATGAGTTCAGTCTCTAGTCTCACCCAGTTAACTTCCCCAGCAGGCATGAAGATGTATTCTCCAGCTATGCATTTCACAGTCCCTTCCCACCCAGCACCACTGCCAATGGGCAGTGGTGGCCGTGCCCCCTTACCTGTCTTAGCCCTAAGCTTCCAGTGTGAGGATCCTGTCTTCTTCACATCAGCTCTTTAGCGGCTGACATGAGATTGGCATATTGTAGGCAGTTACTAAGTAGTATCACTCCCGCTTAGTGCATCCCATGTCAGATGCTCTATTTTTAGGCATGGCCTCATGCATCCTAGGCCAATCTTGACTTCACTATATAGCTGCTAATGACCTTGAACTTCTGACCCTTCTATCTCATAAGAACCGGGGTTACAAGTGTGGTATGTAGAGCCATGCGTTTACTCAGTGGTGGGATGAAACCCGGGGCTTTGCACATGCCAGGCCTCATCTGCTCTTTTCAACAACTTCACAAAGAACACTGGGGATTAAGCCCAGGCACTGAGCATGCTCAGCAAGAGCTCCACCACTGAGCTCCACCCAAGTCCTGGAAATAGGAAATAGTAGTCTTCCCATTTTACAAATGAAGAAACCAGCTCAGAAAGACAAAGTAACACATCCAGGGTGGCATGACCATTAGACAACAGGTTCAGGCTTGGCCTGAGTAGTGTCGGGGGCTGTCTATTTTCATAGCTGGGACACAGGGTTGGAACACAGCTCAGGCTGAGGCTGAGGGAGCCCGCAGTTCCATCCTGACTCTCAGACTCTCACCCTTCCTGTCTTCCCAGTTCCCCATGGTGCTCCCCATGGTGCTCCAGCTGCAGAGTAGGACTTTAGTCCTGTTCTCAGAAGTCTTTCCTTGGCGCCAGTGTTTGCAGTGGCAGGTTTCGGGGACCTCTGTTCACAGGTGCTAACTGAAAAGGGAAAACTCATAATGATTAAAATAATGAGGCAGTTGAAAGACACCTCCGGCCCCAGCTGTCCTCAGGGGAGCCTGGCATCCTAATCTAGACTTGGCCTGCTGACTCCCTCAGAGTGTGTGTGACCAGCGGCAGGCGGGGAGGGGAGGTGTGACGGGCGATGGGGGTGGAGCGGGGGAGCTCATTTACTTATGAAGTGATGACATCGAGGCTGACCCTATTGGGGGAAGAGAAGATGTTTGTGGGAGAACATAGGCCAGGACAGGAGATTGGAGATGAAAAGGCAAGAATTTCAGACTGACTATAAACATGACATCATTCCTTTTGGGAATCAAGACTCATCTCTCTGCCCTGCCTTGGGGATTGAACCCAGGGCCTTGCACTAACCCACTAGTCCAAGGGTCTGTGTGTGTGTGTGTGTGTAGGCCAGAAGACATCCTCAGGGGTCCCTTGGGCACCTTATTTGTGAGACCGAGTCTGTCATTGGTCTGGAACTGGCCAAGTAGGCTAAGCGATTGGCCAGTGAGCCCCAGGGACCCATCTAGCAACGCTTCTCCAATACTAGGGTAATCAGCACACAGGGCTTCACCTGGTATCTGGGCATCAAACACAAGGACTCATGGTTGCTAGGAAACCACCTTACCCACAGAGCCATCTTTCCACCCCCAAGAATCTCTCCTCAACCTACCCTCTGTTTTGCTTTTTTTGGCACAGAATTTCACTACGTAGCCTTAACTGGCCTCGAACTCTCTATGTAGACCAGGCTGGCCTTGAATTCACAGGGGCCCACCTGCCTCTGCCTCCGAAGTGCTGGGATTAAAGGCGTGCGCCACCGCGCCCAACCTAGGAATATGAGCCTGCCTTCAGAGAGCCGTGTCTTCACTGTTTACTCATTTTCCTCTTTCAAAGAGAGGAAGCCTGAAGTCTGGGGAGTGGGGATGTTGGAGTTCACTGGTGAAACACTGAAGGCCCCCATCCCTCGCCCAGGAAAGAGGGAAAGGAGAAGGAAAAGAGAAATGCCAATGGCAGCTTGACAGGCGGCTTCAGCTTCAGCTGCCTGGCTCTGCGGGTGGGAGAATCCTCCCTTGGAAGAAAGACAGTCGTGGGGGGCTGAGGAGGGGTCCTTTATCGCCTGTTCCTTCAGGTTCAGGCATGGACTGCTAAAGCAGATGCCATCATCTAAGGATTCATGGGCTGAGCCAAGATAAAAATGGTATTTAGCAGAAGAAGGAGAAATGAATTCAATTCCCAGTCCAGTTATGAGTTAGATGCGGCCGTGGGCAGAATAGCAATGAGCTCTTTATTTTGAGCAAGTGGTAGGGAGATGAAAATAGAACAAGTGTTGAAACAATCCAGGCTTTTTTTTTTTTAACCAGTGGATTTAAGACCACTCCTTTATTGGGAAAAGAGAGAAATATGGTCTTTGAAAATGAACCCTGGGGACGACAGGATGGCGTAGAGGTAAAGGGGCTTGCCGCCCAGATTGACAGCCTGAGTTCGATCCCTGGTGCCCACATGATGGGAAGAGAGAATTGTCCTCTGACCTACAAGTGGTCATGGCAAGTGCATGCCCACTCATAGATATAAATAAGTAAATAAAGAAATAAAGTTAAAAACTTAAACCAAAAAACTAATCTCCTCTGTGTAAAGAAGAGCTTTCGCAATCCTTTCTAGAGAAGACTTATTTTCCTTCTTTTTTTCTTCCTTCCTTCCTTTCTTCCTTTCTTTCTGAGACAGAGTTTCCCTTTGTAACAGCCCTTGCTGTCCTAGAACTTGCTCTGTAGACCAGGCTGGCCTCAATCTCACAGAGATCCACCCGCCTCTGCCTTTCCAGTGCTGGGATTAAAGGTGTGCAGAACTACCTCCCGGCAAGACTTAGTTTGCATCTTGGGGATGAGTTCTAGAAGGACAGGTGGACTTCAGTCCCTCTCCTGAGCTTTTGGATCAAAGCACTTGAGAGTGGTTCCCATGTGAGACCTGGTACCAGATACATTACACACACTGTGGCCTCTAGACTTTGTCACGCCCTTTGTTCTGCAGCATTAGGGTTCAAGGGAAGGGTACTGGCTAGTTTTTCTTGTCATGCTGACACAAACTAGAGTCAGCTGAGAAGAGGGAGCCTCAAGAGGGAGTCACTCTTTCAACCAGGCCTGGTGCTGCACACCTGGGATCCCAGCCCTGAAAAGGAGGAGACAGGAGGATCAGAAGTTCAAATCTAGTCACAACAACTCAGGTTTCAGGCCATCCTTGAATGGTTCCTCCTGCCCCTTCATCTAGAAAGATAAAAGGCTAAAGAAGGCTTGCCCACACCACAAACACTGACTAGTCCAGACAAGAGATTTACAAAGTCGCTTGAGTGAGATGTTTCTTCAGTTTGCCCAGGCTTAGCCTCAGTGGGGATTAGATAAAATCACACTTGGAAAAGTCTTGCCCGTGGCAAAGCATGGCATGGTGGGGGTGAAGTAGGAGAGTGGCTCACACTACTCACTATCAAATATTAAAAAATCTCTTTTTAAAACGCTGGTAAACACTACAAACTCTCTGAAAAATACACATTTGACCAGGTACTGTTTGGCAAGCAGTTCCGAGAGTGTTAAGTCTTTTGGAGCCTACTGAACCAGGAGTTGGGTACCAGTGCTAGGAGACAGACTGAAAAACTTTATTGCTAAACATTCACATGCCTAGAGGAATGAAGTATTTATGGGACAGGAGTTAGCAAACCGCAGAAGCCCAGGAATACTAACAGGCAAATATAGGCTGCCCCCATTCAAGTCCTGCAAAGAGAGTGGTACCCTGGCCCCCAAGCCCCTGTATCTGTCCCAGGCAGCGATGACTTGGGACTACCGTGGACATATTCAGTAGAGTCTTTGCCTGGTGTCTCTCCCTTCTCTTTTTGTATGTGTATATATTTATGCATGTTTGTGTGTGTGCTGATGCATGTGTACATATGTGCATGTGTTTGTGGAAGCCAGAGGTCAACTTCAGGTGTTTCTCGGATGCCATCCCTCTTGTCTTTTAAGATGGGGGTCTTTCAGGAGGACCAATGGAACCGAATCAAAGACCTGGATATCAATCCACACACCTACAAACACCTGATTTTTGACAAAGAAGAAAACAAAACAACAACAACAAAAAAAAAACCAAAAAAACCACATGGGAAGTAGAAAGAGACAAGACCTCCTGAGTAAACTCAGCCAGTGACAAGTTGCCATATGGGTGCTGGGAATTGAACTCAGGACGTCTGGGAGAGCAGCCAGTACTCTTAACCACTGAGCCATCACTTCAGCCCATTTTGCAATTTTCTATACTGAACCTGATGTGCGCGAGTGTCTGCCAGTAAGATCCACACGTGAGGCTAGAGATGTAGCTTGGTCGGTGGAGTGCTTGCCTAGCATGCTTAGGCCTCTGGGTTTCATCCCCAGCACCACATAAACTGAGCTCTGTCATGTGACCCAGAGCTCAGGAAGTGGGAGCAGGAGGGTCAGAACTTCAAAGTCATAAAGTCGTTCTTGGCTGCATAATAAGTTCAAGGCCAGCCAGGGCTGCATGAGACCCTGTCCTCGCCCCCCACCCCCAAAAGGACATGTTGAAACCATAACCTGTGATGTAATGATACTGGGGATGGGGGCTTTGGAAGGCAGTTTGGTAAAGAAGAGATCATGGGAGTGGACCCCATGATTGATTAATGTCCTTGTAGGAAGAGGACAGGACAGGAGGTGTAGATCAGTGGAAGAACACCTGAAGGAAAGGAAGAAAAAGCTGACCTGTCCTTCCACCACGTGAGAGACAGCAAACGGTAGCATAATGGTGGCCATCCAAAGTGGGGAACCACTGGGAACCAACCATCTAGTATCTTTTTTTTTGTTGTTTTTGTTTTGTTTTTTTGAGACCGGATTTTTCTGTGTAGCTCCGGCTGTCCAGGAACTCGCTATGTAGATCAGGCTGGCCTCAAACTCAGCGATTCGCCTGCCTCTGCCTCCCGAGTGCTGGGATTAAAGGCATGTGCTACCGTACTTGGCTTCAAGTAGCATTAAACTTGGCCTTCCCAGTCTCGCTGGTAGTAGACATCAGTAGCTGTTTCCGCTCCTAGCCTGTTTTATCGCAGCATGTGTTTCTCACAAATGAAGGGGTGGGGTGGGAGGAGGTGTAAAACACAAAGGGGGCAAATGGGGCCCAGAGAAATTCAAACCCAAAACAAGTCCAAATGGGGACGTCAGGCAGAGACCCAAAATGGAGAAGGGATGGCTCCCTGGGGTTTTTCTATAGGGATCTGGGAGGCTCTGACCTTTCTCTGGTTTAGAGTGAGGTCTTTTTTTTTTTTAATATTTATTTATTATGTATTCTGTCTGTGTGTATGTCTGCAGGCCAGAAGAGGGCACCAGACCTCATTACAGATGGTTGTAAGCCACCATGTGGTTGCTGGGAATTGAACTCAGGACCTTTGGAAGAGCAGTCAGTGCTCTTAACCTGTGAGCCATCTCTCCTGCAGACCAAGAGTGAGGTCTTCCAAGCTCTGCAGCTCCAGGCTGTGACCTGTGTAGAGCAGGAAGGTGAAACTACTCCCCTGCCTCAGCTATTTTTCACACAGGGAGTCTGAAGCACCATGATGGGGCCAGGGGCCGCAAGTCTTGGTGGAAGCAGCTGCCCACCTCTATCCTCACTGGCCAAACCTGCAACCCGGGGAGGAAAGGAATGTGGCGGGTAGGAAACCAGAGAAGGGCAGAGCATTTGCTCAGGCAGTAGATGAGGGCAGAGTCAGTCTGGAATCTGCCCTGCTCAAGACTGTGCCTTAGCAGATATGAGCCTTAGCCTGGGAGTTACCTCAGGAATCCCAATCAAACTGTGCCTCACAGAACAGGGCAGCATGGAGGGTGGGATGGGGAAACCAAGGGATACAGGGGACATTTTGATTCCAGAGGCATTTGGCTATCAAAGCATTGAATAGAATAGAAAACCAGATTGTTTCTGCAAGATCCGGATCTTGCTGCCCACTGCAGCCTAAGTACCATGGTGCCACCACTGACCTTCCTGACTGTGACCAGGCCTCTGACTCCCAGCCCCCGATGGATCATTCCTGGTTTCCAGAGCTGAAAACTGGTGCAGGGTGAGGTTCAGAGGGGAAGTGGGGATGTCTACTTTGCAGGTATCACCTTAGGGTAAAAGTTAGAAACGTGTTAGTTCAGGGGCTGGAGAGAAAGAAGGCTGCTCTTGCCGAGGACCTGGGCTCAGTTCCTAGTACCCATGCTATATAGTGCACAACCACCTGTACCTCCAAATGCAGGAGAATCTGACATTCCTTTTTCTGGCCTCTGAAGGCTCCTGCATGCACACGCACACACAGAGATTCATAAGTAAAAATGATAGAAATAAATTTTTTTTTTTTGGTTTTTCGAGACAGGGTTTCTCTGCGGCTTTGGAGCCTGTCCTGGAGCTAGCTCTTGTAGACCAGGCTGGGCTCGAACTCACAGAGATCCACCTGCCTCTGCCTCCCGAGTGCTGGGATTAAAGGCGTGTGCCACCACTGCCCGGCGAAATAAAATATTTTTAAAAATGCATGACTATCTGGTCTTATAAATGAATGTCCTTGTTGGACTCAGAGGCATGCCAGTGTGTCCATGATTGAACGACCGCTATGGAGTATGAGAAGGCATGGAAGGTGTAGGCGCTGGAGGGTCTTCTTTTTCTTTTGCTTTTCGAGACAGGGTTTCTCTATGTAACAGCCCTGGCTGTCCTGGAACTCGCTCTGTAGGAGAGGCTGGCCTCAAACTCACAGAGATCCTCCTGCCTCTGCCTCCCGAGTGCTGGGATTAAAGGCGTGTGCCACCGCCGCCCAGCAGAAGGTTTCTACATGGAGAGGCTTAGCAAAGCTCCCAGGTGAAGAGGTCAGAGGTCTGAGGACGGAAACCGCAGGAACGGCACACCTGATGAGCCTTGTGAAGTTAAGTGTGGTTTTTCTGGAATCCTTTCCTTTGGCATGCGCTCTGTCCTTCTGCCTTCCTTTGTGGTCTGGCATACAAACACGGCGCAATGTAGACTCTCAGGTGTAAGAGGCAAGTGAAGACACGGGCCTAGCCAGTCTCAGGACCCACCTCCTGTTCACAGGGACAAGTGTAAGAGGGAGACACACGGCCCAAGCAGCACCAGTTTGCACCTCAGGGGGTCCATTAATTTGGTCCCAGAGAGAAAGCAGAGCCAAGATCTTCTTCTAGGATTGTGGTCTAGAAAGGCTGCTGGGAGCTTGGGGTTGCCAGCAACCATCTTGCCTCCACGAGGAGAGTTGATAACCCTACTTCAGATTTCCCACTTCAGTAAGTCCCCTTGTTGCTTAGACTAGATCAAATCTCAAAGGGAACTTGGTTGCTTACTGACAGACCATGCCCATATACCACATACAGCACAGACATGCAGTCATCCTGGAAAGGGACCCCCTGTGCTCTAAAAACCTGCACAGCCAACCTTCCACACTAACCAACACCTTATGTATTGTTGTGGTTTGACTGTAAAGTGTCCCCCTGCCAGTTTTTGTGTTTAAGCACTTGGTTCCTAGCCAATGGTTCCTAGCCACTTGGTTCCAGCCTCCAGTGTTTGGAGGATTGTGGAAACTTCTGGATGTAGGGCCTACCTGGCAGAAGTGGATCCCTAGGGGCATGGCCTTTGAACGTGACACTTGCTACCAGTTCAAGCCCAGTCTCTCTCTCTCCTTCCAGATTCACCCCAGGGGTGAAGGAGCCATTCTGAAAAGCCCCGCCTCCCCAGCCACCATGCCCTCCCTGCCATGATCCCTGCCACTGTGTAGCCAAGGATCACCTTGGACTCTGATCTGAGCTCAGTATTAGGTCTTAAGTTAGTTTTCTAAGGATGCACAGCTAGTAAGTGGGCGCCTAGGGCTGATCGCGTCTTTGACCACAGTGCTCTCGGAAGCAGTACCTGTTTATTGGGCACCGCGTCCCCTGCTCTCCATCAGCTGTCTCATTTGTGCTGGGTGGGTCTCTTTCCACAAAGGGAATATCACTTAATCCACTTCTGTTGCCTAGCACCGCCCTGGTACAGTCCGGGCCTCTTGGTTCTAGTCCACACCTGCACTCATGAACTTTCATGGCTAAGCCTCTGATTCTTCTTCCTTTTTTCCCCTCTTTTTCCATTTTTTTCATGTGTACATGGGTGATATGTCGGGTGCACATATGTGCAAATACAGTGGAGACGAGATTGATGCCAGGGCTTGTCTTTGATAACTCTTCATTGAGGTAGGCTCTCTCAATCAAACCCAGAGCTCGCTGATACAGTCTGGCTAGCCAGCTAGCTCCAGAGATCCCACATCTCTGCCTTCCTAGGCAGAGGCTAGCTGCAGGTGGCTACCACACCTTCCCAGCATTTACATGGTTCTCTGGGTCTCTGAACTCCAGCCCTCCTGCTTCCGCAGCAAGTGCTTCCACCTCTGAGCCACCGGCCCAGGCTGGATTCCTTATTATTATTATTTATTAATTATTATTATTACTTTTAAAGATTAGAGAGAGAATGCTATATTCCCTTCAAGTTCAACTGTCCTGCCTCAGCGAAGCCAGACAGCATTGCAGGTAGAGGAGAGGACACAGAAGCCCATGTGATTGCAAACAGCATCAGCCCACAGAGAGCCAGAGGCGCCAGAGGATGAGGCTGGGTCTCTGCAGCATTAGTCACTGTCTGCTCCTCTTCCCAGGAGACCCGAGGGATCAGGGACTGCAGGATGATGAAAGGGAGAGAGGCGATGTCAGAGGACAAAGTGGGAGATCCAAGCCGCCCAGCCAAGAGAAAAGATGGCAAGAAGGGCCAGGTCTCCAGTGAGCAGGGGCTGGGTGTTGGGGTCGGAACATGAATCCAAGGCTCAGGGTGTCTGGGCTCTGGCTCTTGTCCTGGCTGTCAAAGCAAACAAACACAAACAGTGTAGCCTTTGACAAATTATTTCAATTCTCTAATCCTCAATTTCTACATCTAAAAAAATTAAGGTGTGGTGGGGGGACAAAGAAACGTACATGATCCCGGCAGTGGGAGCAGACACTTGTAATCCCAGCACCTGGGAGGTGTAGGCAAGGGGACCAGGAGTAGCCAACCTCGGCAACATAGTAAGTCTGCGGATAGCCTGGGCTGTGTGAGAGCTTGTCTCAACAAACATAGGGACAGCCTGGCCTGGAGAAACAGCTTTTCCAGTATGGGAACCTGAGTTTGATCCCCAGAAACCACGCCATAAACAGATAAGGCCGGACTGTAATGATGATGGGTGATGGCAAACTTGTAAGCCCTGTGCTGAGGAAGTGAAGACAGACAGACCCTGGGACTCACGGTCATCCAGTTTCCCATCTTGAAGTTCTAGGCCAGTGAGTTCTAGGCTCCAGCTAAAACAGAAACCTGACCTGATGTCTTCTGGCTTCTACACACACACAGACACACACACACACACACACACACACACACGTCCTAAGTAAAATTAAATAAATAACCAGGCATGGTGGTGCCCCTCCTTAGCCCCAGCACTGCTCAGAGGCTGTGGCATGCATTCCGTGAGTGAGGCCACGCATGTAAGTTCCTTTTCTGTTGCTGCCACAAAACACTGCGACTGGCTTAAGGCAAAGGAAGTTCATCTTGGCCTGAGCGCCAGAGGATAAGAGGCCATCATGGCAGGCGGAGGCATGGCAGCAAGTGGCAGGTGTGGCAGCAGGAACAAGAAGCTAAGAGGTTGCATCTTATCATCCTAGCTCTGGGGACAAAGGGACAGGCAGAAGCCAGGGTTCCCTGGCCAGTCAGACTAGCCTACTTGTCAAGTCTCAGGCTGGTGAGGAACCCTGTCTGGAAGGGAAGTGGGGGAGGGGGAGGAAGAGAGGGAGGGGAGGCAGATGATTAGATGGTGAGTGTGGAAAAACACGTGATGCGCTTTCTCCTGCTCGCCCTCCCCCTCCCCTCCCCCCATCTGGAGCCAGGTACTGACTGGATGGATCCAGGTGCAGGCTGGGCACTGGCCTGTGGGATGAAGGCCTGGCCACAGCGCAGCAGACCCTCTCTGGCTCCTTAGGAAGCCTCGGCATGCTCCTTCATCTGTGTTCTCCACCCCAGCTACATGTCCTTCATCGGCTGCACCTCTCTGTGGACATTCTTGTGCCTTTACATGTTATTCTTCTGTATGTACTGAACTGCATTTGTCTCAACTGCTAGAACGCTATTCATCGTCAATACTGCAGTTCTTCACTACTTCAATACTGTCCCCAAGATGGTCCCAACAGGAGCTACTCCTGTAGCCATGATCTTAGAATATGCCCACCAATGCCATAGACAGCCCATGTCTGCAATGGTGTGCTACCAGGGCTTGGGGATCCTCTGAGTGTGGCTTGAATCGAAGGTGAAGGGTTAGGGAATATGGACATTTGCAGTTAAGACTGAGTTTCCTAGGCTGGGCGGCAGTGGCGCACACCTTTAATCCCAGCACTAGGGAGGCAAAGGCAGGCAGATCTCTGTGAGTTTGAGGCCAGCCTAGTCTACAAGAGCTAGTTCCAGAACAGCCAGGGCTACACAAAAAAACCCTGTCCCAAAAAACAAAACAACAACAACAAAAAAAAGACCAAGTTTCTTGAAACCTACATGGTAAAGAGAACCAACTCCAGAGAAACTTGTCCTCTGTCCTCCATAAACCACCACCCCACGCCATAAATTAAAATAAAATGAAATAAAAAGCTCTTGAAGGGCTGGAGAGGCGTCTCAGCCGTTAGCAGCATGTACTGTTGGTCCACAGAACTCCCCGCTCCAAGCACCCGTGTTGGGTGACCCATAACCATCTACACCTCCAGCTTCAGAGGATCCAGGGCCTGTTTCTGACCTCTGTGGGCATGTACACACACGTGACATTCACTGACTCAGATGCACTCGCATGCACATAAATAACAATAATAAAAATAATTTTTGAGGGGGATGGAGAGATGGCTCAGTGGTTAAGAGCCCTCACTGGCTACTTTTCCAGAGGTCCTGAGTTCAATTCCCAGCACCCACATGGTGGCTCACAACCATCTATAGTGGGATCTGATGCCTTTTTCTGTCATGGAGGCACACATGCAAATAGAGAACTCACATACCTAAAATACGTGAATAAATAAGAGTGGCTTCTCTTTTTTTTTTTTTTTTTTTTGGTTTTTCGAGACAGGGTTTCTCTGTGGGTTTGGAGCCTGTCCTGGAACTAGCTCTGTAGACCAGGCTGGTCTCGAACTCACAAAGATCCGCCTGCCTCTGCTTCCCGAGTGCTGGGATTAAAGGCCTGCGCCACCACCGCCCAGCAAGAGTGACTTCTTTAAATAATTTTGAAAAATAGTGTGTCTTGCATTTTACTTTCTTGGATCTTGGCTCTCTCACATCTTTTTTCTCTCTTTGATCTCTTGCTTTGGGAGAAGCCAGAAGCTAAGTCTGGACACTTTTGTGTCCATGGGCCTTGTAATGGTAGCAACAGGGATGAGCCATGAAGGCCTCTTGGCTCATGGGAGGTGACCAGTCAGCACCATCCAGCTATGGCATTCCAGGGTCCCTGAGCCATTGAAAGTGTGAAGGAACACTTAAATTCTGGGACAATTGGTTATGCAGTGATAGATAACCAATAAAAATAATATGTACTCAAGTAGGTGACACTTTTGTTTTGGGGACAGGGTGTAGCCCCGGATGGCCTCGAACTTACTATGTAGCTGTCATAGTTTCTTGTCCTATTTCTGTGCTATGACCTGAGCAGTCATGAGGGTCTCTAAAGTATGTGTGTAGACTGTAATCCGGAAGATCTGGAGTTGTAGTGATATTTCATTTGTATTTTAATAAATAAACCTGCCTGAAGTTCAGAGAGTAAAACAGCCACACTGATCAGCCTTATTGACCAGATAGTGGTGACACACACTTTTAATCCCAGTAGCCATACTAATTTGCCATAGAAACCAGGCAGTAGTGGTACATGCCTTATTTATTTATTTAGGTTTTTCAAGACAGGGTTTCTCTGTAGCTTTGGATCCTGTCCTGGCACTCGCTCTGTAGACCAGGCTGGCCTCAAATTCACAGAGATCCGTCTCCCCCTGCCTTCTGAGTGATGGGATTAAAGGCATGTACTGGCTGGGTGGTGGTGGCGCATGCCTTTAATCCCAGCACTAGAGAAGAATGTAAGGCGGGAGGAGACAGCTCTCAGACACAGTCTCATTCTGAAGTTCCTGGAGGCAGGATCGCCATTTCGGGCTGAGGTAGAGATAAGAGCCAGTGGCTGTGTGTTTTGCTTTTCTGACCTTCAGGTTGAACCCCAATTTCTGTCTCTGGGTTTTTATTAATCGTGCTATGTGGAGCTGCTTGCTTTCACAGACCCTTGGGGCTTGTGCATGCTAATCAAACACTCTACCAACCGAGACACATACTCATCCTGAGATTCTAACCTTAGTCTGCCAACTACCTGCCAAATATCTGTGAACTCTGGTTTCTTCATGGACTAAATTAGCTAATTTTCCATCCAATTCTAAAATGTCATGGTTCAGAGTTCTTAGCTAGGATTTATTCTTATTCCCTAAAAGAGGTCAATCTGCCTAAGTCACCTCAAGGAGATCCTGAACTTAGCTGAGTGTCTGCATGACATCCCATCCATCCGGACTCCACCTTGGGTTCTCAGGGACCAGCATCTCCAGATCCCTGAATGGATCCTAGGATCTCCATACATGGTCCCCAAATGAGTCTGATGCATGTCTAGAACATACCAACTGTGGGATCACTAATTTCCAAGAACCTAGGTAGTGTTTCTCTCAGCCAGTGACTCTGTGAGTTATGGAGACACTATTTTTACATCGGGCGGATGGAAGGATGGATGCATGATGGGGGGATGGATGACAGATGGACGGATGATGCTTGTCTTTTGCTGTCTCGCAAAGTGCATGTTTTACTGCTGGGACTAGCAGTGTGCTGGTGTTCATCAGAAACAGGTCTTTATATGAGCAGATTAGGTTGAAGAAGGACACTAGAAAAGAAATCCCACACCAGCTCAGAAATGAGTATAATAAAAGATTATTTCTTTAGGGGGTAAACTCACAGATCACAATCATCTGCTGAAACGGGGAACAACAACCGAATCCCACAGCCGGAAAAAGGACTGTGATCTGTGAGTCTACCCCTAAATAAATAACCTTTTATTATACTCAATTCTGAGTTAATGTGGGATTTCTTTTCTAGTGTCCTTCTTCATCTGGCACCCTACGTTGGGTGCCAATTTGTTATAGGGGGCTGCTTGTACAACCCAGCCACCCAGAACCGAAATAATCACACAGAAACTATATTATTTAAAACACTGTTTGGCCCATTAGCTCTAGTTTCTTTTTGGCTAACTCTTACATATTAATTTAACCCATTTTTATTAATCTGTGTATTGCCACGTGGCTGTGGCTTACCTGCTAACGTTCCATCTGGCTCCGGCAGGGGTCCCTGGCTTCTCTCTGACTCCACCCTTTTTCCTCCCAGCATTTAGCTTAGTTTCCCCCACCTAGCTAAGTTCTGCCCTGCTGTAGGTCCAAAGCAGTTTCTTTATTAACCAATGATATTCACAGCATACAGAGGGGAATCCCACATCCCTAGGTAGTGTGTTTAACAGGAGAAGAGAGCTGACAGAGGGTCAAGAATGCTTTTCTTGCTTTATCTAGCTATGTGTATGGTGTCTGTGTGTTTGCATGTGTGCAAATATATGCATGTGAAAGTGTGTATGCATAAACAAGCCGGAGGTTGACACAGCGTCTTTTCTCTATTGATCTCCACCTGAGTGGAAGTTCACATGGTGGCTAGACTGGCTGGCCAGTGAGCCTGGGATCCACCTGCCTCTGCTTCAGGACTGGGGTTACAGGCATCGTGTGCCACTACAGGCATGCGCCACTACAGTCGTGCGCAGCTACAGACGTGTGCAGCTACATTTGACTTTTATGTAGGTGCTGGGGATCCAAACTCAGGACCTCATGCTCCCACAACAGATATTTCACTGACCCAGCCTAAGAACCTCTTTGTTTTTGTGAGATGGCAAAGATTAGGAATGAAAGCACTGGCTTTGGAGTCTATATTCTAGGTTCAAATCCTGGTCCCATCATCCAGATGCTGGTGACCTGGCTGGTCCAGTAAATCTCAAGCCTCACCCTCTTGACCCAAGCAATGGGAATCACACGGCTGCCTTATGGGAATGAGGGGAGGATGAGAAGATGCAGAGTGCAGAAAGCACTTAGCACAGTATCTGGCGCAGAAGTGAGGTGCTTACTAAGTAGTAACTCATTCAGCAAATGCAAAATATGGCACGCCTTGGCATTGACAGCTAGGTTAGTGTCTGCCTGTCCATCTAGTGCTCTGTAGACAACAAAGGCCATTCCACTTTACATTTAGCTATCCAACCCCAGCAAAAGCACCGTGAGGTGGGCAAGACCCGAAAGAGTGACTTCACTTTACTGAAAAAGAAACAAAAGCTCAGGTGGGTCCATTGGCTCAAGATCAAAGAGCAAAAAGAAAGTGTCTGTGTCTGGATTCAGTCTTGGGCGTGATTCCGTGAAGAAGAGTAATTACACATGCACACTGGGCAAGCTGGGTGTCTCAGGGCCATCTGGCTTCGCAGCTCGAGGAGGGCTGTGTTTCCACGCGGCTTTTTTTAGATGAGAGCAAGATGGGAAAGAGAAGCTGGCAAACCGTTTTCCCTCGTTTTCAAGAGTGGTGTGATCCACGCTCAGCTCTGCCCTCCTCCTCATTCCCAAATGCTCCTTGTCTGTGGCTTCCTGACATCCCCTGAAGCTGCCCTTGGCTGGCTGGTCACTGGCTCTGCCCTGGCCTCACAGCTGGGATTTGGGAGAACCAAAGACAAGGAAGCAGGGGCAGCTGCTGGAGAGAGACATCAGAGAACTGGGCCGGCACCAGCTGGTCACGAGTCTGGGTAGGGAAGGAGAGGCCGATGGGGGCAGAGGGCAGGATTCCTGCTTCCCATGTCAGTCAACTAAATGCTGTTTCCATCCAACAGATGGGCCCAGGAACCATGTAATAAAGTATAACATCCAATACGGCACAGACCTCAGCTCTCCTGGGAGCAGCCTGCCAAGAGATCAAATGTTAACTGAATGCAATCAAGACACTTCATTGAAGAGGGAGGCTGGCTGGAAGTGGTAGACCAGACTGAGGCATTAGCGGTATTGAGACGTACAGAAAGGGGGCTGGGAGACCCTTAAAGTCAGCAAAGCACCCTGAGGGAGGCCAGGGAATGGAGAGATGTGGGAAGAACGGGCAGCTCCTGGGGCAGAGCAGACGCGGAGGAAATAAGATTTGATTTTACGGGGCAGGGAGCATCCTGTAAACTGATAGACAGGACTGAAGGGGCCTCGGCCGCCAGCCAACTCAGCAACTGTCGCTCTACATCCCCATTCACAGGGAGAAACGCTGAGGCCAACAGAAAAGCACACATCCAAGTGAGAGCGGGCCACTAGGGACTGGACAAGGGCCCAGGGATCTGGGGAGGGGAGTAATATAGTCACCGGCAGGTTGTCCATGCTCTTTAAAATGATTCATCCTCACCAATGCTTCCAAGGGATCCTAAGTGAAGTCACTGGGACAGGACACCACACACACACACACACACACACACACGCACACACATACACACGCAGGCACATATGCACACACACACACATGCAGGCACAAATATACACACACACACGTGCATGTGAACAATATAGGAGGGTGACTAGCTGGGAAAAGGAAAGAGATCAGAGGGAGGGAGAGTAGTAGTGGGTGACTGATAAAAATACGTTTGGTTTCTCAGGACAGGGTTTCACTGCTTAGCTTTGCCTGTCCTGGAACTCACTCTGTAGACCAGGCTGGTATCGAACTCACAGAGATCCACTTGCCTCTGCCTGCCGAGTGCTGGGATTAAAGGTGTGCGCCACCACTGCTCAGCCCCTGTTCAGGTTTTGGGCAACTGCTTTGAGTTTGGACAAGGCTGACTCGGTAATCATACATTTGCTAGAAGCTATGGCAATCATGGGTATACCTGCACAAATAAAGACAGACAATGCTCCAGCACATATCTCTAAAACAATGAAGCAGTTTTTTTGCTTATTATAATATAAAGCATATTACAGGTATACCACATAATCCTACAGGACAGGCAGTTATAGAAATATCAAATCAAACTTTAAAGGATATGTTAAATAAACAGAAAGGGATGATAAAGACCCCCAGAAATAGTTTGCAAAATGCTTTATTATTAACTTTGAATTTTTTAAAATGCTAATGAGAAAGGAACAACAGCTGCAGAGAGATATTGTATAGTTAAAAAAAACAAAAACAGAATTAAATCATCCAGTATACTTTAAAGATGTACTGACCTCAGAATGGAAACCAGAACATGTGTTACACTGGGGAGGGGGCTTTGCCTTTGAAAAGCTATGGATACCATCAAAATTGATAAAGATTTGATTTGAACAAGAGACACCTGTTAATTAGAAGAGATGATAGTTCATCAAACAACATGGCCATTTAATCTAAACTAGCCTATAAAACTAACAAATGCTTTTCATTTGATCAGAAATAATTTGCCAAAAGAGAATCTCCCTAAAATTAGGGTTGGGAAAGGGTTTTGTTTTTGTCTTTCAGGAGAATAAAGGTATTTAGTTAAGGAATCTGAAGACCACTGAACAAATGAGACATCTGAGAAAAAAAAAAGACAAACCATCCAGAAAAAATGTCACAAGAAAAAGAGTAAATTGGCCTATTGGTATATCACATTTCCAACAGGATAAAATTTCATAAATCTTCCCAAATGTTTGTTTCTGCTATTCTTTTCTATTTTTCATTTTCTTTAATTCCAAAGATTTATTTATTATGTATACAATGTTCTGCCTGCACACCAGAAGAGGATACCAGATCTCATTATAGATGGCTGTGAGCCACCATATTGTTGCTGGGAATTGAACTCAGGTCCTCTGGAAGAGCAGCCAGTGCTCCTAACCACTGAGCCATCTCTCCATCCATTTCTGCTATTCTCTACAGACATACATTGCAAATGGTCTTTTTGTAGTCCCAGTCAGGTTAAAGATTAAAGCTGGCTTGGAGTTGGAGTGTGGCTCTCTCCTTCTCTAAACCCAAGCATGCTTATTAAATTAAAATCCAAAATCCCTGTCTCATGTCAGAAGAGTCACCTGGTATGGGACAGAAAAAAACCCAAATATTTAAGTACTACTTTATTGCCACTAATCTCATAACCTTTTGGTTTTATATTGACTCTTTAAAAGCTTTTCTTAATGTATAAATATTACCTCAAAATTTATAAGATTAATACATATATATATTTAAACTTTTTGTCATGATATTTATGGTCATATAGAATGTACTAACTAATTCTAGAAAAAGGTTTCATCTACCTTCCTGTACATGATTTTGGGTTTGAGTCTCTATCAGTTTTCTGCAGTGAACCATGAGACTGCCTAACAGCGACCTTTGAAGTCTCCATAAAGAGGATGGGGCCCCACAACGACGATTCCTCCAGGACTATGATATCACCACTAAGCTGAAAACACCACCTAAAGATCAGCTTTGGACTACAAACTTCTCAGAAAAATTTCAAGGTGGCTGAGACGATCCAGCCTCACAGACTGCTCTAGCCAGGACTTGAAACAAGGCCTGCACTTTCCCATTCTGCAGAGACTGGGAGACTGGACAGCAAATGATAAAGCTACCTCTCCCAGGACTTGACAATTAACCCAAATTTTTATTTTCAGGATCCCCTAAAGATGCCTAAGCCCCCAGACAGTAGGAAGTAAATTTAAGAATACAACACCCACATTCTATGGGGTGGGTAGTGTTTGGTTGTTCAGTGGGTTATGGATATTTGTCATTGTTGGGGGGTTGGTTACAAGTTGTTATTGGTTACAGTCAGGAAGAAAGTTGAACAAAGATTAGATTTAGAGTTCTTTTTTTTTTTGAAAAGAAAATGGTGAGGATATAGATATGATAGGATATAAGGGTAGATTATTGAATCTACTCTAGAAAGAAATAAGGAGGGAGTACAGAAATAAGATTTAAAGGTAGATTATTTTTAATTGATTTTATTGAGCTCTACATTTTTCTCTGCTTCTCTTCCTTCCTCTCTCCTGCACTTCTACCCTCTCCCAAGGTCCCCATGTTCCCAATTTACTCAGGAGATCTTGTCTTTTTCTACTTTCTATGTAGGTTAGATCCATGTATGTCTCTCTTAGGGTCCTCTTTGTTGTCTAGGTTCTCTGGGATTGTGAATTGTAGGCTGGTTTTCTTTGCTTTATTTTTAAAAGCTACTTATGAGTGAGTACATGTGATGTTTGTCTTTCAGGGTCTGAGTTACCTCACTCAATAAGATGTTTTCTAGATCCATCCATTTGCCTGTAAATCTCAAGATGTCATTATTTTTTCTGTGAATGTACCACATTTTCCTTTAAAAGACAGATTATTAAGTTCACTTTTAAACCAGAAAAGCAACTACAAGTTTTAAATATTTTATATTGGCTTGGATTTTTTGTATATTGATACAAAGTTGAGATTATTTTTTGTTAGAACATACTTTACATACATTTCTACTCTTGTTCAAGATATGGTACCTATGCAACTCCTTACAACAACGTAATGCAAATTTTTAGTCCTTGGAAGTTATTATTACCAACTATTTAAAATAATACGGAAATGCAGGTTAGCAATTAGTCACCTGTTACAATTGAACTTGTAGTCATATTAGGTATGTTTTCAAGGTCAAACAGAGATACATTTTAAGTAGACAGGTCATTTTTAAACACTTCAGAGATATACAGAATATGGCATTTAAGATGCTTTATTAACATAGGTTCTGTTTTATGATAATGAGACGTATCTGCTCCTGGCAGCACCAATCTACTTCAGAGAAGATGATGGGCATTGAAGAAACTATACATGGAGTTTACTTTCTTTGTGGCAAAAGTAAGACACTGGGCAAGAAAATGTCCTTGCCTAATTGGACAAGAAGGACACAAAAGAGAGTGACTGCCAAATGTTGTCAAGACAGGCAAGACAGTCCTTCAAAAATCCTGCTGCATAGAAAAGTCTGTCAAGTATTCTAGGCCTTTAGGCTGAAGATGGATGCCCCAACATTGCAGAGGAACTTTGGGTGACTGTCCAGGCAGCCAGCTGTTTCTGTCATTTCTCACAATTTTTGGAAGTCACTTGCTTGCACTTCCTGCTTACTCAGTTAATATTATTTCCTTCTTGGGTCTCTGAGGTAGTTGAAGACTACATAGTTATAGGTATAGTTTTCCTTGTTTATGAAACTCAGAAAAGAAATTCACTAAAGGAGTGTAAAGTGTGTAAAGTTGAGAGATAACAAAAAGATATTTTTGGATGGTAATGCAAATTAGGATAGAAACTGAATTAGATACAAGACTTTGGACTCACTAAGATAGGATAGATAACAGAGTATTTTCTCTGAATTTGCCAAATGCAAATGGACTAGACATTGTTGATGTACTTATTGCCTGTATATATTGTATATAGTTATTGTACTTATTTTATATAGTTTTCTTAGTTATAGCTTGCTCTTATTTTAGACAAAAAAGGAAAATATAGTATTATTTTATTTGTATTTTAACAAATAAAGCTTGCCTGAAGATCAGAGTGTAGAGCTAAGCCACTAGAGGCCAGGGGTGGTGGCACACACCTTTAATCCAAGGACTCAAGGCCACCTGGGCTACAGGAGATTGAGTCCGTCTAAAGGAGAAATAGAACTCTCACATAGGTGATCCCCGTACTCGGGAGTCATACATCTTTAATCCCAGCACTAGGGAGGTGGAGACAGGAGTGATATGGCTGGGCAGAGAGAGGTATATAAAACAGGAGGAGACAGGGCTCATTGCAGTCTGAGGTTTGGTGGGGAGCATTGCAGTCTGCAGTCACATTGAGGACAGGATCACCCCTTTGTTTATCTGAGCCTTGGTAGAGGTACAAACTCTCAGGTGGCTTGGCTGCTTTGCTTTTCAGCTTGAACCCCAATATCTGTATCTGGGTATATATTATTCATGCTATGCTGTTTCAAACAAACAATACAAAACAATAACAACAAAAAATAACATAATGGGACCTATTGCCATGTATAATTAGCATTTGCTAACGAAAAACTAAAAACCTAACCAGGGCTCCAGAGGACTGATTTGTTCTTCCCACTAGACAGGCCCCCTCATCAGGCTGGGATTTTGACATAGAGACCATGTTTCAGACAGATCTGGCAGCAGAATGCAGGGGCCAGAGGGATGAGTCCAGGGTCCTGTGAACAAGGGTGCAGGGGTGAGCTGATGGAGCATGGACTCCGACCACACGGAAAGGACGAGTTGGGGTGAGACCCACCATAGCAAACAAACCAGGGGCTTTGTAGGAAATCTGGTGTAGCAGTGAAGGAGAGCGTGACGAGGTGACTCAGACATCATTCTCAAGCTGGGCCTTTCTCTCAAGGACACAGGGCACTTGACACACTCATCCCAGCCTCAAGCTTGCAGACAAAAATTAACCAGTCTCTTTCCCCAGCTCCCTTTAAGATGCCAGGTTCTCCCCTGGGCCAGTCTCTGCGATCCCACTCTTCCATGCAACATTTAAAGATTTATTTATTTACTTTAATGTACAGGCATTTGCATATAGTTTTTGTGCATTGCGTGCACACAGGGATCCTCAGAGGTCAGAAGAGGGCTTCAGGTTTTCAGGAACTGGGACTATAGGCAGTTGTGAGCTGTCATACTGATGCTGGGAACTGAACCCTGGCCCTCTGTAAAAGCATTAGATTCTCCTATCTGCAGGTGCAGCTTTCCTGCCCACCATTTGATGTTTAGGACCTTTGCCTGTGTTTACAACCATTGGATGTGAAATTAAAAGCCCCAATCAGAATCATTAGTGTGGACTACTGGGTGATCAGAGGCCTGCAGGGTCACAACCTTGGTCAGAGGCCTGCAAGGTCACAACCATGCTGTGAATTTTGGTTTCTGATGTGAGAATCAAGGAAATCAGAGCAAACATAATGGGAGCGTGGTATGGGAAGTCTTTTTGTCTATGTGTTGCTTGTATTGGTTAATGAATAAATGTTTCAGCCAGTGGCTTAGCAGAATAGAGCTAGGTGGGGAAAACTAAACTGAATGCTGGGAGAGAGTAGGCAGAGTCAAGAGAAGCCGTGTAGCCCCTCCGGAGAAAGACGCTAGAGGGAACCTTGCCGGTAATGCAGAGCCACATGGCGATACATAGATTAATAGAAATGGGTTAACTAAAGATATAAGAGCTAGTTAGCAATATGCTTAAGTGATTGGCCAAGCAGTGATTTAAATCATATAGTTTCCGAGTGATTATTTCGAGTCTGGGCAGCCAGGAACAAACAAGCAGTCTCCTACAACAGGAGTATCTCTCTTCTCTTAGCTTCACTCTGGCAGAGAACACAATGATTGTGGCAGAGATTTAAAAAAAGGCTTCACACATGTGAGGGAACACTAGAATGAAAATGGACCCTTGACCTCCTTTTGGCACTGCTGTGGCTAGAACTCAGGACCTTCTGCACTCTGGCCGGCACTCTATTTACACCAAGACTGCCCTGGCTGTTCAGTGCACGGAGAAATGATGCCTAGCCTTCCAGCTGTGAAAGCACAAAGGGAACAATGGGTAGCGGCTAGTGTTTGCTGAGTCCTCTGTGGCCACCAGGTCCTTACTGTGTGAAACTTTGTTTAGCGATTTCAATAACCCTATGAGGTAAACAATACTAGAGTTCTTGTTTTACAAGTGAAAAATAGCCAGGTGGTGGTGGCGCACACCTTTAATCCCAGCACTTGGGAGGCAGAGGCAAGCGGATCTCTGTGAGTTTGAGGACAGCCTGGTCTACAGAGTGAATTCCAGGACAGCCTCCAAAGATACAGAGAAACCCTGACTCAGAAAACCAAAAAACAATGAAAAATATAAAAGTCACACACTAAATTAGTAAAAAGTGATAATAAATTAAATTTTAAAATAATAAAATGCACCCTTTTTTCCTAGACAAGATTGACTACAATACCATTTATCAGACATGCCAGTTAGTATCAGGGTTATCTTTGTTTTGTTTTTGCTTTTGAGACAGGGTTTCTCTGTATACACCTGGCTGTCCTAGGACTTTGTAGACCAGGCTGGCTTCAAACTCACAGAGATCCGCCTGCTTCTGCCTCCTGAGTGCTGGGGTTAAAGGTGTGTGCCTCCACGGCCCAACATCCACGGCCATTTATCCAGAATCCTTTGATTCCTTGATATTAACTAGAACAAATGGCCAAAGGCCTGTGGAGTCACAACACCAGGGGTGGCAGACACACTTTACTGTCAGGAGGCTCCCTAAAGAAAGCCGCCCCTCAGCACCTCCTTCCTTTTCTCGTAGCTCATCTCAACAGAGATGTTTACCCATTGAACACCGGAAGTCACAGATTCCAAGTTGACTCAGTAAGGGATCTGAAGAAAGGCATCTTGACCACAATGGAGTCAGTACAAACACTAAAATGTGATGGCAGAAATTAGAGTCACAGAGCAGGGAGTCCACAGGCCTTGGAACCCACCACCTCTCTGGCATGGAACACAGGCACAAGTACTTTGGTTCATTCTGGATGGCACAGGGTATTAAAAGTGCCAGGCGGCAAACTTTGGCCTAAGAAATTAAGACTGGAAGTAGATGGTTGCCATGCTCTCCTCCCGTGTCAGCATGGTGACCTGCAACCACATGCAGATAGTGCATGGTGACCTGCAACCACACGCAGATGGTGCATGGTGATCTGCAACCACATGCAGATAGTGCATGGTGACCTGCAACCATACGCAGATGGTGCATGGTGACCTGCAACCGCACGCAGATAGTGGCAGCCCTGCCTTCAGACCCACCGTGAGGATAAGCCTCACAGAGGCTGGGGATGCGGCTCAGTGGAAGAGCACTTACCTAGTGTGTGCAAGGCCTCAGCACTTGGGAAAAAGGGGGGTAGGATTGAGGCAGGCAAATCTCGGGGAGTCAGAGGCCAGCCCAGACTACATAGCAAGTTCCAGGCCAGCCAGGACTACTTAGAGACCCTGTCTTTAAAATAAATAAAAATAAAATAAGGTCGGTCCTCATTAAAAACTGAGCACTGTTAACCAAAGTATTGGTGACTTAAGCTGGGCGGTGGTGGTTCACACCTTTAATCCCAGCACTCAGGAGGCAGATGCAGGTGGATCTTGTGAGTTCAAAGCCAGCCTGATCTACAGCATGAGTTCCAGGACAGAGAACTCATGTAGTTCCAGGGCTACACAGAGAAACCCTGGCGAGAAAAACTAAAAAGACCCTCTCTTATAATCAGCTGATTAACTAATCAACAAATAAACAAGCATAAGCATGTACTTGTTTAAAAAAAAAAAACCCTTGGTGACTTGAACCCACCCAGGAATGCCAGCCCTTGGTTTTAGAGCTGGGGAGGTGGCTCAGTTGGTAAAATGCTTGCCACATAAGCACCAGGACCCGAGTTTGATCTCTACATAGACACAGACATATGGACAACGGTGGTACCCACGTGAGAACCCAGTGCTTAGGAGGCTGAGACAGGAGGATCCCTGGGGGCCTGGTCGGAAGCCAGTCTATCCAAATCAGTGAGCTGCAGGCTCAGTGAGTGACCATCTCAGCTGCAGGCTCAGTGAGTGACTATCTCAGAAACTAAAGTGGAGAGCCATGGAGGATACCTGATGTCAGCCCGCAGCCTCCAGATGTGTGTGCACACAGGCGCACATGCACCTGCACACATGCGTGCGTGCGCGTGCACACACACACCCTCCAAGTGTGTGGGTTTCTGTGCAGACAACCTCTTCAAAGAGCCCATGGTTTCGTGACTTACTGGATAGTTCTGCCATAGGGACGATCCCCCTAATCCAGTAGATACACAGACCGTTGGCAGATCATTCTGAATGGAGAGGGTCCTTTGCCTCAGATCTAGGTCACCTTCACAGCTATGCACCTGTATTATTTTGGGGTCTCAGGTAAAAGTGCTATGGCTCCCATAGGTGACCCCAAGGTGGCATCTTCTAGGGTGGTCTAGGGATAGTCCTGTGGGTATGGGGGGACTCTGGTCCCCAGGTGGGAGGCTGCAGGGTCCCATTTTAGACCAATATGTGCTCTCTTGGAAAGAAATTCCAAAAAAGAAAGCCAGCCAGCGACTTCAGAATAGATAGGCTCTTTAATCATACAGTGAACAGTGACAGAGTTGACATCAAGGGGGCCAAAAATCACGTTTCAACAAATCTTGAAGGACAGAGATCATGTGGATCATTCTTACTGTGATACACAATTAGAAAATGCATGTGTGAGAAATGCACATTAAATAACCCATGGGTCACGCATCCCCTCACTCAAGTCATCCCAACAGTTTGTAACACGGACCCTCACATGCAGGGACTGAGGTTGGCACATGCCCTGATTCCTGCAGTGCGGGAGCCAGGACTCAAAGCCCAGCTGTGTGGCTGTAGAGCCACGGCTCTGAGAGAGAGCCTCCTGACTGTCTGACTTGCTTTGGTGGCCCTGACCTTGGACTACTGTGCAGAGATCCACTTCCCTTCTGAACTTGCCCTCCTAGGGTTCCCTCCTTAGACTCAGGTGACATACATGTCTTGTATGGTGAAGATGCAGCTCAAGGTGGGCCTTCCCACAGAGCTTGGAACTCTGGGATTACTATCTTTCTTCCCAAAGATTTTCCATGTGGTTCAACATGACTAGCAAACAAAGGGAAACAAGGAGAAGCCACTTCCAGAGCGCTCTCCAGCTTGCTCTAATGCAGATTAAACAGACTGGGCACTACAACATGTCGTTAGGCAAGCATGAGCATCAATATTCAACGGGACAGGATGCAAACAGAGTGTGTCTGTTTCTTAAATTTGGGGTGATGGCCTCAAAAAAATAAACAAATTAAAAAAACCCAGATAACTAAAGCACCCATATTTGGAGCAAGTTGGTGGTTCATGGCACAGGAGGTAAGAGGCAAGACCAAGCTGATCTCAATCTCCCTAGGAACATTCCCATAACTGAGCTGACCAACACAGTGCCCTCTAGCCTGTGCAAATGGCAGCTTGGCCCTATTAATAGTCCACAGCCCATCTCCACCTCCTCAGGGTGTTTCCTGACAAGATACACTCGCAAAACCTCAAAGGCGCCTCAAAGGCGCTCAGCTTCTGAGGGACTCCTTGGTGTCTGTATCTTTCTCTGGGTTCTGAGGACAATACTGTTGGCCCCACATGGGCTGCTAAGAGTAACAGGAAAGAGGGCCCATTACTGTTTCTCATACAGCGGGGAGAGTGAAAAGAGAGAAACCAGAGAGCGACCTCGTGTTGTATCTCACCAGAGGCAGGTGGGGAACACCAGGACAACACCAGGACAACAGGGGGCAGGTGGAGAACACCTGCCAGGAGAACACCAGGACAACAGGGGGCAGGTAGTGAACACCAGGCAGGGCTGTAGGCCCTAAGGTCCCCCTCTGGCCCTTGGCATCATGGCTTGCATTCAAGAGGCAACGCTAGCCCACGATGAGGGAGTGGACTCACCCGGTCAAGTCTTCACATCCAGGCTTCATTGGGTTCAGCTTGGGGCTGGGGGCTCAACCAGTCCCACCCCATGGATTATTCTCTTGGTTTGGCCTCATAAAGTTAACTCACCAAGGGCCAGGGATACGGCTCAGTTAATACAGTGGCCTAACCCTTACAGGCAATCACTGTAAAGTCAGTGAGAAGCAGCAACCACGGATCCACGGGTTTTCCTTGAGGTGAGCACTGGACACCAAAAATACTGGGTGTGGAGGCTGGCCGTGGTGGGAGTGGGGGCATAGCAACAATGGTACCTAGTGCTCCTGATTCCACGTAGTAACTGTATGTCTGGAACAGAAGAAATGCCCCAAGCTGAGAGAGAGAAAGAGAGAGAGAGAGCGCTCTGGCAAGCAGCTAGACACTGTTCTTATTTGAAGTTAACAGGCCCTGGGACAGAGGCGGGGATGACTTTCATGGGAACAGATCCTCAGCACCCAATTCTTCACAGTCATTTACTCAAGTCAGGTTTGATCCTCAGCACTGGATAAAGACCAGGCATAGTGGCAATGTGTGTCACTCGGAAGGAGGGTCATCCTCACATAGTAAGTTCAAAGCCAGTCTGGGATGAGTCTTTGACAAAAGGAAGGAAGGAAGGAAGGAAGGAAGGAAGGAAGGAAGGAAGGAAGGAAGGAAGGAAGGAAGAAAATGTCAGCTTCCCATGAGTCAGTGATTTGTTCTCAAGCTGCTCTGAGCTGTAAGATCAACGATTCCAAGAGCAAAGGGCCCATCTGCCCAATCAGGAGTCTGATTACATCCTCTCAATCTCTGAAAAAGGATCCTGCCACTAGGTTACAAGTATCCTTGGGCAGCTCCTATGTGGAAACTCGGTTCAAGTGACCTACAAATGGCCAGTTGTGCCTACAAACTGGACAGATGTGGTGGGGTCCCTCGAATGAGCGCTGGTCCAATGCCTTCCACGAAGCTGTTCCATTGATCGTAGTCCTCCTTCAGGTCTGGGTGGGCACAAACAGGAAGAGGGTTAGCAGACCACTGAAGAGTCAGGTCAGCTTCCACAGGGTCCCTGGGGCATCCCAGAGAGGGGCACCTGGGATACCAAAAGGACTGGGTATGGTGGCCTCCTGAACAGCTGAGGAGGGAGACTCAGCAGTCAGGGCAGCTGGGTCTACCAGGCAGACCCGGAGAGGCTGTGGGAGCAAAAGGGAGGCAGAGTCGTTCAGCAAGAGACAGAGTGAGGGAAGAGGTGCTGGAGGTGTGGGGAGGAAGAGGAGGTGTGGGAAGGAAGAGGAGGCGTGGGTAGTTAACAGGAAGAGAGAGGGATTTCACTCAGAAGGCGGCATCGCTGGGCTCTGGAGGCGTTAGGCAGCAGCTGAGAGGCTGCTGAGCCACCTCTGGCTCATTTTAGTTCCCCAGTGACAAGGCACCTAGAAGCTTCTTTCCTTTGTACAGCCAGCTGGTGAAGATACAGCATCTTTACTCAGACTCTGCTTTCTCTCTTCTCACCTGGGTCGCCACCCACACTCTAGGTTCTCAACTCTCCGCCTCACCCATCCTCCGCTTGTAGCCATTCTACTGCCTAGAACCTAGGCTCCTCATGGACTGAGGGCTCAGATCCCAACCCTTTCCACAAACCTATAGGCTGCTGCTCCTGACTTCTGCCCACTTCACTCCCTTCCCCCATTAAGAACCCCCTGTCCTGAGCTCAGGCCTTCTGTCTTAGAAGACCCCTGTCTCTTCCCTCCCGATGGCCTTTCTTCATCAGTTGGGACCAAAGCCAGAATGATCTTGTCTAGGCAGCCCCTTCCCTGGCTTTTCTCCCTTGCCTCCAGACAGGTCTACCCTCTGGGTGCTCCTAGGCGGTCACTGTGTGCTATGGTCAAAGACACTGTTGTATATTACGACACTGCACACTGTGACACACCAATGAAAGGTGTGGTGATATGCTATTTGTGATCTAGCAAATAAAGCTTGTCTGAAGATCAGAGTGCAGAGCTAAGCCACTAGTCAGCCATAGAGGCCAGGCAGTGGTGGCACACACCTTTAATCTCAGCACTTGGAGACAGAGGCAGATGGATCTCTGTGAGTTCAAAGCCACTGTGGGCTACACTACATTGATCCAGTCTCAAACAGAAACAGCCAGGCAGTGGTGGTGCACACCTTTAATCCCTGTATTTGGGAGTCACACGCCTTTAATCCCAGCACTAGGGAGGTGGAGACAGGAGTGATATGGCTGGGCAGAGAGAGGAATATAAGGCGGGAGGAGATAGGAGCTTGGTCGGATGCAGTCTGAGGATGCAGTCTGAGGTTTTGTAGAGATAACATTCAGTCTAAGGATTTGTAGGGACAGGATCGCCCCTTTGGTCTGAGCATTGCTAGGGGCAAGAACTCCAGTGGCTGCCGCTCTGCTTCTCTGATCCTTCAGTTTCACCCCAATATCTGACTCCAGGTTTTTATTATTAAGAACAATTAGAATTCATGCTACAGAAGGGGCATGCGCTGTGGGGCTACACAGTCAGGCTGCATGCTGGCATTGCCACCAGAACCAGATACCCTGAACAAATTACAGATTACTGAAAATTTCTAAGCTCTAATATATTCATCTGAAAACAATGAAGCTAATAAATAATAAAAGAAACTACTGGAAGGACCATCTCCAGAGTCAGACATGACAGACAGTGCATCTATAATACTGAGAGTGACAAGTACTGGTGACATCAGAGCCCTCAACACAAGCAGACTAAGTCCCCAGAAAGCTTGCTCCAGCCTTGACTCCTGCCGTCTCCTCCTCTGCTGGTCTCTCCCTTTAACCCTCTGCTATCAAAGGGTTACAAAGGTCACACCATCATGGGCTTCCTTGCCACCGTCAGCCTTTTTTTTTTTTTTCTTTTTGAGACAGTCTTACTATGTAAACCAGGCTGGCCTAGAACTCTCTATGTATACCAGGCTGGCCTCGAACTCACAGAGATCCGCCTGCCTCTGCCTCCCAAGTGCTAGGATTTAAGGGGTGAGCCACCACTCATAGATGCCCTGTCATCTTTAATCTTGGGCTCCTATAATGACGTGTGCCCAGGGGAAACAGGAGGTGTGGGCTGAGGACTGGGAGCAGCAACCACTCAAGCCCTGGGAAGTGGGTCCATCCCTTTCTCTCAGGAGCAAAGGCATGTCTTCGTGAGCCCCCTGCCAATTTCTAAATTAATTTGCAAAGGTGAAAAGAGCAAATACAACCAGAATTGCAAATTTGCCTCAAATGGGTTCTTAACAGGGCAGGCATATTTTAAACCTAAGCACAATCCAAACCAAATGGGTTGCACACATCGTGGGAAACATGAATGTATCCAGGCTATACAGGGGCAGACCTGTGTCCACAGCACAGAGGGGAGAGTCCCACGTCTAGTACAGTTCCAGTCAGGACATGTCTCTTTAAAAGAGGCCCCGACAAATTGCTCCCAAAGGAAGGTGACAACAGACTGCATGGGGAAATTGAACAAGGAACCACTGCAGGTCCCCAGGCCATTAGCCTAATGAACAGAGGACATGAGAAGTGAGCACAAATATCTAAAGAGCTGCCACATGCTACCTGAAGCTTCTCTGGTCAACTCTGGGGACAACCAGAGCAGCTGTGTGTATGGACGTGCATTTGTGTGTGTATGTGTGTGTGTGTGTCTGTAATAAGGTATCAGATCTCGCTGGAAGATTACAGTAGTGTGTATATGTGTGGCATGTGTATGTGTGTGTGCACATATGTGTGTACGTGTAGGTCTGTGTGTGAATGAGTGTATACATGTGTCGAGTGAGTGAGTGTGTATATGTATGTGTGGTGTGTGAGTGTGTGGGGGGGAGTAAGGCATCAGATCTTGCTGTGAGATTGGTCCAGGCAAGCCGGCTGATGAAAGTGGCTTGGGAGGGGTCAGCTTCATGAGGGTCATGGTGCTTCCCCTCTGCGCTGACTGCACTGACAGGGACATGTGATCATGAAAGCTCCAGGCTGGGGCTGGACGGTGACCCACAATGTGTTTCGGGAGGCAAAGATGAGCTGACACAATCAAGTACCTCTTTTTGGGAATCTAGTGTTAATAAATAATCATAGTAGACATATAAGCAGATAAAATGAAGTTGTTACTACCCCCAAAGTTTATCCCCCATTCAGTTGTGAGCAGTGGAAGCTGAAGAGGAAAGCTGGGAGCCCATGGAGAGAAAACCAGGCACCGGTGGCACGTGACCCACAGGACAGAGAACCAGCCGCAGGTGGCATGAGCTAAGCTGTGACCCACAGGAGACAGAACCAGCCGCAGGTGGCCTGAGCTGAGCCATGTTCTGAGGAAGCAGAGAGTGAGCAGACACTTCAGGGCAGAAAAAAAAAGCACAGGAAGAATGAAAGAGGCTGAGGAAGACAAGGAAAGGAAGACACACACTGAGCCTGAGGGGCAGAGGGAAAAAAACCACATCCATCCTGCAAATGACTTCCTTGACTGTGTCACCCACTGGGTCCAGGTATACCTCAGAAACTAACTCACAGGCTTTCCCCTTCCTCCCTCCCTCCCTCCCTCCCTCCCTCCCTTCCTTCCCTTTGTTTTTTGTTTTTGTTTGCTTGTTTTCTGAGACAGGGTTTCTCTGTGTAAAGCTCTAGCTGTTCTAGAACTCACTCCGTAGCCCAGGCTGGCCTTGAACTCACAGAGATCCGCCTGCCTCTGCCTCCTGAGTGCTGGAATTGAAGGTGTGCACCACCACTGCTCAGCTCCCTTTTTTTTCCTTGAGGTAAACAAAAATTCTAGTCTTTGTGGCCCAAAAAAATTTAATTAGACCATTAGCTTCTTTTTGCAGTATTTGTGTTTGTGTGTGTGTGTGTGTACGCACGTGCATGTGTGGATGTGCACATGTCACAGCGAGTGTGTGAGGTCAGAGGTTGGTTCTCTCTTCCACCTTTGTGTGGGTACTGGGGGGTTGAACTCAGGTCATCAGGCTTGCGGCACAAGCACCATTTACCCACAGAATGATCTCACCAGCCCCAAGACGATCACCCCAAACATCCAGATTCCCAGTGGAAAAGCCAGCTTGCTTGTCCATCAAAGAAGACACCCTCTCTGGGTAGAGATAACACCAGGGACCTCAAAAGGCTTTGCCATTTAGCTGCTCTATGACTTATGGCATTGGTCATAATCCTTCCATGTTTGGTTTCTTTGAAAAAAAATTCCATAAATTTTGCCCAATTATTACCATAAAGAGCCCGCAATGCACAAAGTGATGGTAAGTTTGAGGACCACGGTCGTGGAGTAAAGAGAGGAAGATGTACTGTCAAGGTGAGGAAGTCATGGCTCAGAAAGGTCAGGTGACCAGACCAAGCTCATTCTCTGGTAAGTCAGGGCCTAGGTGAGCAAAGTTTCAGTAAATGACTTTTCAGTCATGTGCCATGACTCTCCTGGTGCCTCGTCATGTGACGAAAGAACACGGTGCTACAGGAGACCCAAGGGAACCCACGTGTGCTCCATGAGCCCCAGTTGTCTCCTTACCAAGGTGCTTCTGCAGGAAGGCCAAGATGGCCCGCACCATAACCTCATGACCTTCGTAAGGGTCCAAGGTCCCACGAGTGTGACTGGATAAGAATTTAGCAATCAGGTTGCCGGTCACAAAAGCAAAATCAGTTTGACTCCGATGAACAGCTCCGCTAGAGACAAAGAGAAACAACCGGTAGGAGGGTTGAGGTCAGGCACACGTGTGTGCCTACCGTGTGCAAGGTGCAACCTTGTCGGGGAAGTACTTTCCATGTGGCAGAGTCTGAGAAGGAAAGATGTGATACTGGACAGAGCTAGGGTTGGAACCGAGGTGTGCCTGGCTGCACCTGGCTCAACGTCTAGATCACCATGCCTGACAATACAGGGAAGCAGGGTGACCCCGTTAGGGGGAGCTGGGAGTGGAAGGTGAGGTCCCCAGCACCTGCTGTTCCTATTACACCACAACTTTTATCCAGGGACCCCAAGGACCATAAAACATTTCCCCTTGCTGCCAGAACTGCACCCAGGTTGGCCTTGAACTTTCCATGTCCCTGCCTCAGCTTCCTATGTGCTGGGATTATAGGTGTGCACCAACAGGCTCAGCATGCTTGAGTGACTTTTAGAAGAAGGGCCTATGTTAAGATAACCTCTGTGAACTGGATGATCACAGAGATTCTACAAATCCCCCAAACGGTCAAAGCCATGGTTTTCAAATCCCTATAGGAGGCTAGAGATGTCTGGAATCCACCCAGACCCAATACACCCATTTTCCACAAATTACTAAATAAATCCTACCATGCAGCTACATAAACTGTCAAAGAAATCTCTGTAGGTGAGCCTAAGCAGAGAAGAGAGACACATGAAACCCTATAGGAATTGTGACACAGGGATTCTAGCAACATTTAGATGCCCTTTGAACATATAGAAAGTTCTGGATAACCTAGAAGAAATGAAGGGAGTCCCAGCTGTTTAAAAAATGAACAGGACGCTGGGGTCATGCCTTTGGGGCATACTTACAGGACAGTCACAATCCTGGACTGGTCGTCCTGGGCACATATCTTCCTCATCAAGTTGATGCTCTCCACTGTCTGGAATTTCTCAGCATTGATAAAGAACACAGGGCCCCGGGCCTTGGGGTAAAAGTCATGTTCCAGAGGGAACATCCAGGCATCCAGGGCCACAGCGCACCTGAGATAAAGCATTGGGAGCTGTCACTGAAACCCAGGCAAGAATACTTAGGGATGGAAAGGGACTCTTCTTTCCAATGGGCAGATGACTCAGAAACCCACACCCTCTTAATACAATCTTACATAGTCCCCTTTGCTTGTCCCCAAAGATCCATCTAGAATTTGCACTCCCTCAGAGCAAGGGTCAGATTTCCTTCTCTGGATCTACCCTCAGGTGATGCACTCTAGCTCAGTGGAATGTCACCTCATTCATTTAAGCACTTAGTTCACTCAACAGTCACTGAGTGGCCACTGTGGCTGGAGCCCTCTGCATGCAGAAATCAGTGAGAAAGGCCATACACCTCAGGAGATCCCAGGACACCAGGGGAGAGCGAGAGACTTTCAAGGTATCGGAACCACACTCAAGAGCTCTGACGCACAGGACGGATGCTACGTGAGCCCAGAGCCTGTGTAGCAGAAAACCCTATAAACTTTCCTGGTACCAAAAGCAGAACTGTGGCACTGAGTTAGAGGCTCCCACTCCACCTCCACTTCATCAGGGGACAGCCACCTTCTACTGTAACGACAGGTGCAACCGCAGAGCTCCACCTCCCCTTTCCTTGCTCTCATACGTCACTAAGGCTTGACAACTCAAATGAATCTGACGCCATCCGTGCTCCACGACTCCATCCGTGCTCCCGACTCCATCTGTGCTCCCGACTCCATCTGTGCTCCCGACTCCATCTGCACACCCTGACTCCATCCATCCTCCTGACGCCATCTGTGCTCCCGACTCCATCCGTGCTCCCGACTCCATCTGTGCTCCCAACTCCATCTGTGCTCCCGACTCCATCTGTGCTCCCGACTCCATCTGCACTCCCCGACTCCATCTGCACTCCCCGACTCCATCTGTGCTCCCGACTCCACCTGTGTTCCCTGACTCCATCTGTGCTCCCAACTCCATCTGTGCTCCCAACTCCATCTGCACTCCCAACTCCATCTGCACTCCCCGACTCCATCTGCACTCCCCGACTCCATCTGTGCTCCCGACTCCACCTGTGTTTCCTGACTCCATCTGTGCTCCCAACTCCATCTGTGCTCCCAACTCCATCTGTGCTCCCGACTCCATCTGTGCTCCCGACTCCATCTGCGCTCCCCGACTCCATCCACTCTCTCTGACTCTATCCGTGCTCCCCATTCTCTACCCTCATAGATATTCATCCTCTCTCCATTTTTTCTCCCACTCGGACCACATCCACATAGCCCTTCGAGCTGCTCCGCTCCATCCCAGTCACCAGGAGGCTCTTTAAAATCTAAGACTGACTGTGCTCTGCTTAAAATCCTTTAATAGTGTTCTCATTTTATTTTATTATTTTTTAAGATAGGGTCTTGCTTAGGCTTGCCTTGAACTCTGTGATCCTCCTGCCTCAGCCTCCATAGCACAGAGACATGGGCATGTATGTCACGTCTCTTGGCCCGTTTATTTTCTTCATTGTACTTAGTGCTATGAAGTTGCTAGTCACTTTCCTCCCCCAACAACATAATCTCCAGAAGTCAGACCTTGTTTACCTGATCAGACAGTCCCCAGAACACAACCCTTGTGTAACACATCCCTGCTAAATGGATGAGTGAATGAATGAATGGTGTGTGAAGTGCCCAGAACACAACCCTTGTATAAAACATCCCTGCTGAATGAATGAGTGAATGAATGAATGAATGGTGTGTGAAGTGCCCAGAACACGACCTTTGTGTAACACATCCCTGCTGAATGAATGAGTGAATGAATGAATGAATGAACGGTGTGTGAAGCTTGATGGCAACAGCATCACCGGTACTCACCGAAACCGGACCTCCTGGCTCAGAGCAAGAACAGCTGTAGCTCCTCCAAAGGAGTGTCCCATCACAGCCACCCGGCTCATGTCGATGCCGTCCTGAGGAAACCAGGGAACTTAGCCGAGCAGACACTCACAGAGAAGCAGCTGTAAGGGAATGAAGTGAGGCACGATGCCACCGAACCCGCACCATCTGCGCCTCTGGCCAGAGGAGGACAGCACAGCACTGAGGCAGAATTGATGTGGGATTTCCCTCTGTATGCTGTGATTCTGCCTCAAGAGGAAGATGGGCATCAAAGAGGCTCCTTATGGAGTTTGTTAGCCATTGGGCAAGAAACTGCTCTTGCCTGGACTTCTTGATAAACTGGACATTGCAGGACCCACAGAGAAATGACTGCTGAGCTTGCTTAAAGGTGAGACAATCCTTTGGGGTTCCTGCTACACTTGCCAAACATTCTGCAGGACACAAAAAATGTGACAAGCTGCCAATATAGGTGGAACTGTCTATGAAATTTCCTGCTTCACAGAAAAGTCTGCTGGATACTATGGGCCTGTGGGCTGAAGACTGGATGCCCCAATGGTACAGAAGAACTTTCGGTGACTGTCTAGCCAGTGAGATGTCTCTGTCAATTCTAGAGTTTTGGAAGTTGCTTACAATGCACTTCCTATTTACTTAGGTAATATTATATCCTTCTGGAGTCTTTGATGGAGTTGAAGAATTTATAGTTATAGTTACAGTTTTCCTTAGTTATAATAAAAGATAAAATAGATATAAATATTGTAACTGTAATTCTTGCTTGATACCTCTTTTGTAATATGTAATTTTACTATGTTACAGTTCAAACCTTCCTTTTTTATTTAAGCAGAAAAGGGGAGGTGATGTGGGATTTCCCTCTGTATGCTGTGATTACCATTAATGAATAAAGAAACTGCTTTGGACCTATAGCTGGGCAGAATTTAGCTAGGTGGGGAAAACTAAACTGAATGCTGGGAGAAAGAAGGGCAGAGTCAGAGAGATGCCATATAGCCCCACCAGAGACTTTAGCAGGTAAGCCACAGCCACAGGTGATATACAGATTAATAGAAATGGGTTAAATTGATATAAGAGTTAGCCAATAAGAAGCTAGAGCTAATGGGCCAAGCAGTAATTTAATTAATACATTTTATGTGTGATTATGTGTATTATTTCTAAGCTAGCCGGGTGGCCAGGTACCAACAAGCGGCCCTCCCTACTACACAGAATGATGGCAAGTTCAGGACCAGCCTGGGCTACACAGTGAGACATTGTCACAATTAAAAAAGAAAGAGGAATCTCTGGTCTCTGGGGTGTAGCTCAGTGGGAAAGAGCACAGAAAAGCCTGCGAGTTTGATACCCAGCATGGCAAAGAGAAGAAAAAGAGGACTAGGGGACTTTCTGTCACCTGATGAGCTGATCTTTCTTTTGCTCTTTGGTGTGAGCAACCTTAAGAGGACTGTGCTTTTCTTCTGGACTTTTTGTTTTTGTTTTGAGACAGGGTATTTTGTGTGTGGTTTTTAAAGACAGGGTTTCTCTGTGTAACAGTTCTGACTGTACTGGAACTCGCTGTATAGACCAGGCTGGCCTCAAACTCACAGAGCTCTCTCTCCACGTGTTGGGATTAAAGGTGTGGCGCACGCCTTTAATCCCAGCAGTCAGGAGGCAGAGGCAGACAGATCTCTGTGAGTTCGGGGCCAGACTGCTCTACAGAGTGAGCTCCAGGACAGGCTCCAAAGCTACACAGAGAAACCCTGTCTCAAATACAAACAAAAAGACGTGCGCCACCGCACTGGCTCATGTTGACTTCTGTAATCCCCAAAACACTACTATCTGCTGAGGACAGGCATTCCAATGTACACGGGCGCACAAACAGACAAGTTGTCAGGGTTCCACCAGCTCGGAAAGCACACTGAGAAGCAGCCCCCCCATTCTCTACAGCAGTGCTTCTCAACCTGTGGGTCACAACCACTTTGATAAACCTCTGCCTCCAAAAAAAGTTGCCATTATGATTCATAACAGTAGCAAAACTAGTTGAAGTAGAAATGAAATAATTTTATGGTTAGGGGTCACCACAACATGAGGAACTGTATTTAAGGGTCGCAGTGTTAGGAAGGTTGAGAACCACTGGTCCACAGTTCTGCCTCCCTAGCTGGTCCTTGAGGATGCCATAGAGCGCACATAGGGGAGCACAGAGAACTCCGGTTTCCCCCCCCCCACACACACACACCCATTTAGCTCTGGAGTAAGACCCGTTTGTGCAGAAAGCAGTCAGGATCTACTTCCTCTGCACGGCTCTCCTGGTTTTTATGCACAGCCTGGGAGGGTCTGTGTGCTCTGTGTGTATCCCGGGTTGTTCCCAGAAGCCTCTGACCCCGGGCTTCGTGTTCAGAAGCCCTGCTCTCCTCATCTAGCCCAGGGAAAGCATCCATTCTAGGGAGAGAAACAGCCGGAGGGAGGGGCTCTTTTTTTGTTGTTTGTTTTGTTTTTCAAGACAGGTTTTCTCTGTGTAACAGCCCTAGCTGTCCTGGAACTAGCTCTGTAGAGCAGGCTGGCCTCGAACTCACAGAGATCCACCTGCCTCTGCCTCTTGACTGCTGGGATTAAAGGCGTGTGCGCCACCACTGTCTGGTGTGAATGGGCTCTTTGGCTTTTAAAACCTAAGTGACTGTTCTTAGGCCTCCAAACTCAGGTTTGTAGAGAAGTCTCCCACCCCTAGTTTCCTTTCCACCAGCTGCCTGCTTCCTGCTCCCAACCAGTGTCCTTGCAGAGTTCGTCAGTGAGAAGAGGAGCAGACAGGATGGGCACTCCTCCTTCTCCTCACAGGCGCTCCTCCAGCGTGTGTCTATGCATAGCAGTATTAGTACAGAGGTGCTGCCTCGTCATTGCCTATGGCTACGCTTGACATCACTCGGAAACCGACAGCTGGCTGCTCACTAAATCTGTCCCCGGACACACAGCAAGACCATTTGTTTGCAGTTCCATGTGACGGAGCCCTAGCTAACAGCATGAGTAAAAGTCTAACTTTGAAAGCTGAAAGTTTGGTTAAGAGCACTTGCTCTTGCAGAGGACCCAGATCTGACTTCCAGCACCCAAGTCTGGCCTCTCACAACTGCCCGTGACTCCAGCTCCAGGGGAATCCACACCTCTGGCCTCTGTACTTATGTGCACACACTCACGTGCAGGTGCACACATTAGCACATGACTTAAAATAACAAAAATAAATACATATATTTGAAAGTCTAACTTCCAAGGACATCTATAAAAGCTCTCAGGTGCTTCCCTGCCCATGCCCTTCTGCAGGCCTAATGCATGTAGCCCATGCCCTTCTGCAGGCCTAATGCATGTAGCCCATGCCCTTCTGCAGGCCTAATGCATGTAGCTCTTGCTCTTCTGCAGGCCTAATGCATGTAGCACGAGTGAGTTCAAGAGTGCAGAGGGCAGAACCCCTCGGATGAAGGGAGCGCAGGGCTGGGGTGCATTTCAGTGGTGGAGCAGCTTTCTAGCTTGTGCCAAGCTCTAAGTTTAATCCCAGTTCTGAAAGGAGCCTGGAGCCCTGGACTGCCTCCTGCACCCGAGCACCCTGGAAATGGTAGACAAGAGAGACGTTTCTATTGGATGAAGCCACTGAGAGGGGTCTAGGTGTCCTAGCAATTAGCATTCCCAGGGGTTCTGAGAGGAACAGCTGGCTCCTCCCAGCTGTTTGTTCTTAGGAACAATACAGGATAAATTTACAGACTGGAAACTGGTGGATAAAAAAAAAAAAAAGAGGGAGACAGAGAAAAAGGAAGAAGGAAGGAAGGAAGGAAGGAAGGAAGGAAGGAAGGAAGGAAGGAAAAAGAAAAAAGCAACACAAACCAAAGCATGCATCTGTGCCGCTTGATAGCTCCCTAGGGACACACTGCCCTCCCAGGCAGTGGAAAAGGCTGACTTCGTCAACAGGGGGCTAACGGATGCTCAGATTCAGTCTCAGAGGCGCGACTTACTTAGCTGGTTGGTTTGGCATTCCCTCTGAGATCTTCCTGGCAGTGGCTGCTGCTCAGTGCCTGGCTCAGATGTCAGGCAGGAGGGTCTGGACCTCAGCCCCGGGGGACCTGCTTCTCCACTCAGCAGGCAGGCACCAAAGCCCACTGGAGTCCAGGCTCTGCCTCACACACGGGCATGTGGGATTTTCAAGAGGTGTTGAGACATAAAACTTAGGTTTTTGGGAACAAAAGTCCCAAATTAAAACTGGTGCCATTTTCTTTTCTTTTAATTGTAATTGTATTTTATGTACATGGGTATTTTGTCTGCATGCATGTCTAAGTACTGCGTGTGCCTGGTGCCCATGAGAGCCAGAAAAGGATGTTGGATCCCCTGGAACTAGAGTGACAGAAAGTTGGGAACTGCTGTGTGGGTGCTGGGAATCAAACCTGAGTCCTTAACCACAAGCCATCTCTGCAGCTTCTCTACCACGTTCGTAACTAAATGTTGTTTGTAGGTACTTAGACTCATAATACTCATGATGGGCTTCACTCAATGTACGGAGGTATAATGCCGACTCTGTGAGTCTATGTGGGGAGCCCTTCCACAGCAGAATTCTTATTCACACAGTGGAATATTACATGAGCATTCAAAATATGCCATAAGCAGTACCTGGTTGTGCATAAACTTGGGGCCAACCGGGGACACCTGAGACCCTGTCTCAAAAGAAAGGAAGAAGAAGAAGAAGAGGAGGAGGAGAAGGAGGAAGAAGAAGAAGAAGAAACAGAAAACACTAACTAGCTCCATCTGGGATTGAGGCGGGAAGACTGTCATGAGTTCAAGGACAGTCTGGGCTGAGCTGCACGATGAGCTCTGAACTAGTCTGGGATGTGAATCAAGACCCTGTTTCAAATTAGCTAGCATGAAAAAGACACACTTTAGCTAGGCAGGGGTGGCGCACACCTTTAACCCCAGCACTCGGGAGGCAGAGGCAGGCGGATCTCCGTGAGTTCGAGGCCAGCCTGGTCTACAAGAGCTAGTTCCAGGACAGGCTCCAAAGCCACAGAGAAACCCTGTCTTGAAAAACCAAAAAAAGAAAGAAAGAAAGACACTGTTTTACTATGTGTGTGTGTGTGGGGGGAGCTACTACATTGTTACATTAGAGGGAGAAAAAAGATTAGGGGACATAAAACTGGGCATTGGGAGGTAGAAACTGTACCTCCCCAGCGACCAAGTCCACAGCCAGGACAGTGTCACGCCTTCTAGGAGGGGTCTTGGGACTCCCTTAGAAGCCTTCTTAGGTACTTGCCTGAAGTAGACAAGTCGCTGTTCCCTGTCCTTGGGAAAGAACTGTCCCCACTAGTCATGTGGCAGAGTGGGACCCTTAGTCCTGGTGTCTTAGCTCTTCTGACCAGAAAGGTGGCATAGCCCAGGCAGGCCAACCTAAATACCCTCTCCCTCTGGCACAGTGACTAGGCCATGCAGACTGTGTCATCCACACAAGCCACAGCCTAGAAGCTAAGAGAGATTTTTCTTTTGGATTCTGGGGCTGTTCGGGCAAAGGCCTGGGTTTTAGCAACTATCTTTCTTGCTTGGAATCTGGTGAGAATGGAGGCCACACATGCACAGGGAAACTGAGCCTACAGAAGGGGCGTCAGGGTGCAGAGCTGCCCAGCCCGAGACCCTAGATCCCACTATGCCAACCTGATGTCTCCCGGTGCTCTTGGCAGCTGTGAGCCAGCAAGGCTGTGAGGAATGTGTAGCTCTGGGTCATCCCAACTGCTGTCATACCTTCAAGGTCATCAGGTCCAATCCACCAGGAAAGACATTGAGGACAGTCTTCCCGCCAGAGGCGTCCTGCAGGATCTGCAGCACCCGCACGCACTCTCTCACCCGCTGGTGAACCTGCAACACAGCCAGTCTGCTGGAGCACCCCATAACCGCAACCTCTGCCCCCACAGAACTCAACAGGAGAGGGGGTCTGCCCACCGCATCTCAGCAGACACTGTGGTCCCTTGCAGTTCACACAGACACTGACATCATAGAGAGTGGACCCAGGAGTTCAGATCCCACTAGCCTACCCGCAGGGCCACCAGGATGGCCCCACAAGATGATGTACATGAGAACGCTTTGCCAACAGAAGGAGCTGTCAGTGTTCTTATTCTCGAGCCCATTTACGACACAGGCCGCCGCCTTTGTCTGCCACCCCTTCTCCTGTTAACCTCGCCTTTTAAGGACTGACCCCGCCCCGCCCCCAACAACCAGACAATGGATTTTTTGGTGGGAATTTTTCTCTTGCCTCTTTCTCTGCGGACTAGGAATCCTTTACCAGGAATTTTCAAACTTGAGCTTGGCTCTGCGATGGAGCCCCGGGAACACCCATAGCCTGGTCCCTTGCTGATGGCTAACTATCAGTAGGCAGGGCTGGCGGGAGCTCAGAAAGAAAGACAGCCTGCGGACGGGAGTTATGCAGAGACAGGGATGGACTGGTCCCCTCTGAGAGCAAGTCCTATGGCTGTGAGGCTGCCCCAGAGGTCCCACTCACCTCACCTCCTACCAACGGGAGCCAATCAGCTCCGCTGCCACCTAAGCAGGCTTAACATGGACTCTGTCAACCCCAGTAGCCCTGTGAGTCATACCTTAACTATTCTCACAGATGTGGGGAGCTCAGGGCCACTAAGCTAAGGCTTTTGAGAAAGATTAAAGGTCTTGCTTATGGTTGACCAAAGGTCCATGTTAATGGCTTGGTCCCCCTGGGGACGCTTTTGAAAGGTGCAGTCTTTAGAAGGCGGGACTCGGTGGGAGGCCTTTAAGTCACTGGACACCTTCCCTGAAGGGGGATTGCCGGATGCCATTACACCCACCTTCCCTGCCATCTGGGACGTTCACCGGAGGCCCCAAGAAATAGGCCCACCTGACCTTGGCCTGCCATCTCCAGAACTAGGAACTGAAAACACTGCTCCCTTGTAAGGTAATAGCTTCAGGTATTTGCTGGAGAAATGGAAAGATGGCTAGAACCACGAGATGCTGCAGAACCAGCTGGCCTCCATCTTAGGCTTAAAAGCCATCCAATAGTAAAGACAAAGTAGGTTCGTTCCTGTTTATGATTAAACCTCTGTTTCTCAAGGATTGGGCTAGGCCCCACCTGTAACCTTCACTGCAAATGGTCTGTACTGCCTGTTCCGGAACGGCAGTCATGTCTTTGCATCAAACAGTTCTTTATAACCATTTCGCAACCCTGTCTTCGCTTCAAAAGGTTATATGACTGCCGACGACTACCTTGTTATGACTATGACTACGTTGTTATGACTGTGACCGCCTTGCTAGGCCCATTTTGCAGCCATGTCTTTGTTCCAGGAGGGACTAACTTGTTATGCTCCACTCCCGTAACCCCAACTACTTTGCCCACCAAACCCCCTACTTAGAAACCCACAAGCTGCAAAAGACTTATCCTCCTCACATCCAAGGCTAACGTCTTGAACCTTGCCTTGGGGAGGCAGCCCATGTACAGGAGTAAAAAAGCTTGCTTTAATTAATGGCTTGCTTTAATTTGGCCATGGTGATTTGGGTCCCATCTTTGGGATTAACACCAGAGGGTGTGAATCCACCTCGCCATTCTGATCGTGGTACCGTGACTATGCCACCTGGCACAAGCCTACCTGGGGATTCCTAACATGGAATTCCTTCTCCCCTTCCTTGATTCGGCGGAAGGGGATCCATTCCTCCTCCAGCGATTCAGTGGGCTGGCTCTCTTGCGGGGTCTGCTTGCAGAAGTAGGTGTTTGAAGCTGACTGGTCTCTGAAGCACACGTGCATTCAGAAAGAAAGCAAGAAGACAGCTGTGAGCTTATTTTTCCCCTTTATCTGCGCCCTCCCCTCTGACCATGATACATGGGCTCCCTGCTTGGCTGGCAGGTAAGGAGATGGGGGAACACGTAGGGGAGCAGAAGGGCTGGGGACAGACCTGGGTTTGAGCCCAGAGTCACTTTCAGCCAGCTACTGAACATCTTTTAAATGGGTATGATAACTGTTTTGTGTGTTTATTAGAAATAATACACCGGGGCCAGGGATGTGGCTCAGGGACAGAATGTTACCTATGTGTGTGGGTCTGATGCCCCAGCACCACAAACAGAACTACAGAAATAACACACTGATAGGGGCTAGCCTGTACCCTAGCTCACAGGCATCCAACTGACCACAGTTGACTGGAGTGCACTCACCTGTGCTCTGGGAGAGCAACCACAAAGCCCCGGGAGGCCAGCTCCATGCTGAAGGCTGAGTACAGTGCCCTGGAGTCACGGAGAGAAGAGATCAAAACCACGGCCCAGCTTCACCCACACTCTGCTAGCGGTCACCTCAAAAGACTGGCTAGGTAAGTGTCACAGGTGGTCCTCCAAGTACTTTCCCCAGACAGTGCAGCCCTCATCCGGGGGCTCTGGGGTCCATCCCTGGAGGCAGGGCGTTTGCAAGTCAATCTTCAACCTGAGATGCCTTTCCACCCTACTGAGTCAGTCTGCTCTACTCCAACCCCAGCTAACTACGCTAATGGATTTGTGTAGACACGTTCCTGTGTGTTAACAAGTATGTACACGTGTGTGTCTGCATGTGGAGGCCACATTGTCAGGTGTCTTTTTCAATCACTTTCTACCTTATTATTATTATCATCATCATCATCATTATTTTCAGTCAGGGTTTCTCATTAAACCTAGAATACATCAATTCTGTGAGACTAGCTGGCCAGAGAGTTCCAAGGAGCCTCCTGCTTCATCCACTCCTGAACTGGGATTGCAGGTATGTGTGGCCATGGCCAGACTTTGCACAGGTTTGGGGGATCAAACTCAAGTCAGTCTCATGCTTGTACAACAAGTACTAAACCCACTGAGCAGAGTCTCACTGCATAGCCCAGGTTGGCCTGGAACTTGCTATGTATGTAGCCCAGGCTGGCCTTGAACTCACAAAGATCTGCCTGCCTCTCTGCCTCCTGAGTGCTAGGATTAAAAACATGTGTCACAATGCTCAGCATAAATACTTTTTAAAACCACATAAGGGGCCAGGTGGTGATGGTGCACGCCTTTAATGTCAGCACTTGGAAGCCAGAGGCAGGAAGATCTCTGTGAGTTCGAAGCCAGCCTGGTCTACAGAGTGAGTCCTGGACAGCCAGGGCTGTAGCACAGAGAAACCCTGCCTCAAAAACAAACCACAAACAAACAAAACAACCACACAAGGACCGGAAAGATGGCTCATCAGGTAGAGGCGCTTGCCTCACCAGCCTAGGACCCTGAATTTGGTCCCCAGAACATAATAGGAGAGACCTTACTCCACAAAGCTGTTTTTACCTTCCATGAATGAGTTCACAAGCACCATATAGGATGATAATAAATTTTAAACACACATACAAATCAAAAGCAATTGAAAATTTTCAAGCAGTCATGTTTTTTGACGCTAAAAGGGGGCATTGGGATGACTGCAGGGCTGGCTCAGCAGTTAAGAGCACGGACTGCTCTGCTGGAGGACCCAGGTTTGACTCCCAGCTCCCACACGGTGGCTCACGACCATCTGTCACTCCAGTTACAAAGGATCTGGGACCCTCTTCTGGCCTCCATAGGCACTGCATGCATGCGGTATACAGATAGACATGCAAGCAAAACACCTATACACATTAAAAGAAAAAAAAAGACATGGCTGTAGCTCAGTGGTAGCACACTTGCCTAGCATGCGCAAGGCTCTGGGTTCGATTCCCAGGACTGCAAAAAGGTATTTTAGCCAGTTGAGGTAGCATATAACTATAACCCCAGAACTTGGAAGGCAGAGGTAGGAATATCAGGAGTTCAAAATCATCCTTAGTTATATAGTGAGTATAAAACTAGCTTGTGCTACATGAGTTGCTATCAAAAAAGGAATGAAGGAAGGGAAGAAGAGAAGGAGGGAGGTAAGGAGGGAGGGAGGGAAGGGAGACAGGCAGTCAGGCCAAACATGTTAGTACACATGTGCTATCCTAGCACTTGAGACATGAAGGTAGGGTCAGAAGTTCAGGGCTAGCTTTGTCTATGCATCAAGATCTTGTCTCAAAACAAGTAAGAAGAAACAGAGAGCTGAAGAGAGCTCAGCTGTTAGAGCACTTGCTACTCCAACTGCCTATCACTCCAGTTCCAAAGGATCTGGTGCCCTCTTCTGGCCACACTGGACACTTGCACACAAGTGCACATACACACATGCAGACACAAACAACTAAAAAAATATTTTTAATCTATTTCTTAAGTAAAAAAAAAGAGATAGGCAGTGGTGGCGCACGCCTTTACTTCCAGCACTTGGGAGGCAGAAGCAGGTGGATTTCTGTGAGTTCAAAGCTAGCCTGGTCTACAAAGCGAGTTCCAGGACAGCCAGGGTCACACAGAGAAACCCTGTCTCAAAAAACAAAAACCAAAACAAAACAAAGAAAACAGAACAAAAAAAGAAAGAAACAAAAAACAAAAAAAGCAAAAAGAAGCAATCTAACTTTACTGATCTATTTTATTTAAGTTATAATAGCCCATTATACTTTTTTTTACCTTATTTAACCTACTGTAATCTGTGTAACCCACTCTAATTTCCAAATATAATAAAAACTTTTAATAAATGAAATGTTATTGTAGACTTTTACTCCCATGCAGACTTTGTACTCTGGTGCATATTTTACACTGGAAGCATTTCTCGGCATTGACCAACCATCTTCTAAACCTTAAAGAATCACACAGAGCTGACAGCTTATGGATCAAACAGCTCTAACAAATGAGAGTATCCCAGAGATTTTCTTTCAAAAATAGAGTGCTTCTTTATATTTCCTGGGATGCAGATGTAGACTGAAACAAAAGTAGCCCCCATAGGGCATGAGATAACTTTATAATGGAGGCCATACATAGTAGAGCAATATTATGAAGTCTGGTTCTCTGATACATTCATGTAACTGTGATGTCAGCCCTAAATGTCTGTCTCTGGTTCCCCTCAGCCACTTCTTTGTGTTTTGATGCAGGACTTTATGTTGTCCAGGGTGGTCTCAAACTCACTGTTTGTCAGAAGATGACCTTGAACTCCTGATCCTCCAGTTTCTAGCTTCTAAGTGCTGGGTTATCAGCAAATGCCCCTGTGCCTGCCCTTCTAGCTCGATTTAAATGAGAGAGAAATAAAAGACATTTTGTTTGTGGGTGGGTGTTGTTTTCTTCTTTTGCAGCCTGCTCCATGTTTACACTTGCCATGCTCTTTGGCCTCTCAGGGGCCGTGAGTACAACATGCCCGGGGAAGGAAGGAATCTGATGATGCTTTAGTTCCTCATATCTGGTGTGGTCTGTTAAACATACCTTCACAACTAAGGGAGAGCCGATGTCGAAGGTTTCCTTCCCGTGTCTCCCAGGCTTCCAGAGAGGCAATGAACTGGATGAGCGACTTCTCACCCCTCCCCAGTGTGTACTGTGTGACGGGAGACAAGCTGCTGCTCGCTGCTCAGGGTCCAGTCATGCCTGTCTCCCTACTTCAGAGGGCTGTATGGGGACCACAGGCAGCAGTGGCCTTCTGGAAGCCAGCCAGGCGGTACTTACAACTCAGGCTCCTCCCTGGGATGGGAAGCTACCTCCGTGAACAAGGGAAGAATTTCAAGGTGAAATTAACCAGAGAAACTAAAAGGAAAATGTTCTTTGACTCCCTCTGACGTCTGTACTGGCTCAATCTGGTCTACTGGGGCCTAGACTGTCCCTAGCTTCCTAGTCAAAGGGTCACCTCCAGATCACATGCTCACTGCTCTCTCCAGTGTAGCTATAGGTGGGGAGTGCCTGTTTCCTAGTTTCTTCTCTCTGATAGGCCAACACACACACACACCCGACCACACACCCTGCTCTGAAGGCTGAGTGCGACTCTTTTATATATATGTTTTTTTTAATTTATTTATTATGTATACAATATTCTGTCTGTGTGTGTTTGCCTGCAGGCCAGAAGAGGGCACCAGACCCCATTACAGATGGTTGTGAGCCACCATGTGGTTGCTGGGAATTGAACTCAGGACCTTTGGAAGAGCAGGCAATGCTCTTAACCTCTGAGCCATCTCTCCAGCCCCCTATATATGGTTTTTTTATATATGTTCTGTCTACATGTTTGCCTGAATGCCAGAAGAGGGCACCAGATCTCATTACAGATGGTTGTGAGGCACCATGTAGTTGCTGGGAGTTGAACTCACGACCTCTGGAAGAGCAGCCAGTGCTCTTCACCTCTGAGCCGTCTCTCCAGCCCCCCTGAGTACTCACAAGCAGGCTCGCTATCAGTTTACTACAAAAGAAACCAGCATAGAAAACCACAGGCTCACCTCCCCAGCCTTATCTTCAATCTCCACTGGGGCCATCAGCTAGTTGCATTTGTCTGTACACCACTTGCTGCCATCGCTAGTTGGCTAGTTACGTTTGTCACCAGCTCCTCTCGCGTGAGTGGCTTTCTGAACGTGTGTACATCTGGATTTCCCACCCTTCCTTTTGTACCAGGGGGGCGGCACCCAACAGGTACTTAAGAGAGGTTGGTGAATGAATGGGAATCCGGCAGAACAGCCCTGTGTTCCTTTACGAATGAGTATTTACTGGGAAACTATGACTTCCAGACACTGTCATACGCCTGGGGGCACAGAAGACAGGCGTGGTGTCTGCTTTCACAGAGGCTAAAGTCTAGTGGGGAGGACAGACACTGGAACACAATCACACAAGTGACAGATGCACTGTGGGGCTGTCTCAGCAGCCAAGAGGGAGCACGGCTCTTGCAGAGGACCCAAATTCCCAGCATCCACCACAAGAGGCTCACAACTGCCTCTAACTCCAGCTCCAGGGAGCTGATGCTCTACAGTCTTCCTCAGGTACCTATGTTCAGGCACACACACACGCACGAGCACATGCGCGCACGCACGCACACACACATGCGCAACACATGGACGCACACGTAATTTAAACTAGAACAAATCATGTTTCAAATACGCTGCAATTGTGTTTAGTACTGAGAAGGACACAGAGCGCTTAGAAACTCTCAGCCTCATAGAAGAGCCAGGGTGGGTGCCCTCAGAAAGGGACACACAAACCAGGTGTGCAGCGCGCACCTCCAATCTCAATACTTGAAAATGTAAAAACAGAATTAAGTTTTAAAAAAGCTATTAAAATGCTTCATTTAGGGCCTGGAGAGATGGCTCAGTGGTTAAGATCACTCGCTGCTCTTCCAGAGGACCGGGGTTTGACTCCCAGCACCCACATGGTGACTCACAACCATCTGTAACTCCAGTCCCAGGGGATCTGACACTGCCTTAGAAAGAAAGAAAGAAAGAAAGAAAGAAAGAAAGAAAGAAAGAAAGAAAGAAAGAAAGAAAGAAAGAAAGAAAGAAAGAAAGCGAGAGGGGGGAGGGAGGGAAGGAAGGAAAAGAAAAAGAAAGAAAAAAGGTTTCATTTAGAAAAACACTGATGTACTCAACAAATGTTTACTGAGACCTCAATCTGCCAGGCACTCTTCACAATACTAGCAAGGTCGGATCTGGGCTTCTTTTGTTGTAAGACGGCATCACCACACAGCGCCCACTGAACTCAGGACCCTGCAGCTTCTGCCTTCCAGATTGACCAATGTGAGCCACTCCACTCCGCCATCTTGAAAACAGATCTCCTTGCCAATAGTGCGGATGAGAACTGGAGGGCTGGCAGCATCTGAGATGTGTGGCATTCTGGGATATAAGCCAGATGTATATATTCACAGATGAACCAACAGAGAGTGCACTAACACACTTAAGGGAGAGCAAGCAGACTATATCACAAGTGGCATAACACCCCATGGTGTAGACAGAAAGAGCCCTGGGAGCCCAATGTCTGGTGGAAGAGATCATCAAATTTCTCATCAGTACATCCCTCCACATAACAGAAGGGAGAGAACTGGAGGGCTGTGCACTTAGTAGGCACCAGTCCAATAAAAATCTCATAAACCACCAAGTGGGAGCCACGTATCCAGTTGGCAGATGTTGAAACCCAGGCTCAGAGAGTATTACAACTTTCCCCAGCCCTTGTGGTATACAACTGCCATGGGTAGGGTTTGCAGGTTAGGTTGCACAGGCTAGCATGTCCCCAGACGAGCAGAAATTAATTGAAAATCAAAGGCATATGAATCCAAGGTGTTTCTGGCACTGCTTGCCCAAGCTGCCTCTGGAAACTTCTCTGCCGCCTTGGGTTCTGCATGCACGTGTACTGTGAACTATGCCATGCCATCATGCCTGACTATGTCAAAAAAGCTACCTGAAACACCTGGGCACAGATTTGATACTACTGCATGCCACGAATTGCAGTGTTTTTACAGTACAGACAAAGATCTCTGCTCTTCTGGGCTTAATCACAGAAACAAAGACCTTTCGTGTTTCCACCATCATTCCTCCATGTGTCGGTATGAAGCTAGTCTAGTTTTTGGATTGGATTGGAATGTTGGATTTTTAAAGACTGGCACTTGGGGTGGCTGGAGAGATGGCACAGGGAGCACTGGCTGCTCTTCTAGAGGACCCGAGTTTGATTCCCAGCACCCCGCATCAGGTGGCTCGCCGCTCTCCGTAACTTCAGCTCCACAGGACCCTAACACCTTTGGCCTCCATGAATACCCGCACTCACACGCACATAGCCACATGTATATACCCACACGTGGACACGCAATCTATACACATAATTAAAAAGAATAAAAATAAATCTTAAAAAAAAAAGAATGGTGTCTGGCATGCTAATTTGAGTTTCACACACACACAAAAAAAGAAGTGTTAAATGAAACTTGGCTTGGGATTAAGATGAAATTTCCAATTTCTGAAATGTCCCTAAGCATAGTTCTGTCATTTTGTACTATGTATTTATGTAAGCGACATTCTCAGCATTGATGACCATAAAATCAAAACTCAATCGTGAAAAACCATGAAGACGCTCTAGGTCCTCTGGTATCAAATATTTACCCTAGAGTCAATCCCTTATGCAAAAATAAACAAGCCCATCCATCTCATTAGTATGCAAATTTGCTTTTGCTTTTAATGAGTGGTAAAATGATATGTGTATCAAATCATTATTTTAAAATCAATTTCTTTTTTCTTTTTTTGGGGGGAGGGTGTTAAGACAGGTTTCTCTGCATAGTCCTGGCTGTCTTGGAACTCACTCTGTAGCCTAGGCTGGCCTCAAACTCAGAGAGATCCACCTGCCTCTGCCGCCCGAGTGCTGGGATTAAAGGTGTGCACCACCACCGCCCGGCTCCTTTATGATTTCTTACCAGCAAATGTTTGACCTGTATTCCTATTTTACACACTTTGACAGTGGGCAGTCATGTAACAATGTCAAGCAAAAGAAAGTCACAAGTGGAGAACCTTAAGAAGCCTGGGTCTAGGGAAGGAAGGCCCAGCTATGCCAATGGGCAGTAAGATGGCAGGCAGGTGAAGCATCTGTTACTCGACCCTCTGAGACTGCATTAAGACACAGCAACTCTCACGGTGCAAGGGCTATGGCAAGGTCCAGGGACAAAGCTCTTACCTGAAGCCTCCTAGGCCATGGGACAAGATGATCAAGGGGTATCCAGATTCCTTTGTCTTAAAGGGGCCATTCCAGCTAACAGGCAAGCGACAAGATCCTGGCAGAGACACAGGCTGTAGCATCTCTGGCTGCCCGGAACTAAAATCCCAACGGCAGCCTGAGCACAGGCAAGGGTGGGCATTTGTGGTCCTCCCCTCTCCAGGACCACCAGGAAAAAAAAATCCACAGAGGCAGTACTGAAGAAATCTGGGGCAGATGTGTGAGATGCCCAGATCATGGGGACACCTGGGGTGGGGACTTGGGATGAAGGAGGCAGAGCGGCCCAGAGGGCATGCTGCAGGAGTAGCGATGCTCCCTGGGGACCAAGAAGGTCTGATATAGCTACTGGGGTGGCAGTGGAGCATATGGCTAGGGCACTGACCTAGCATGTATGAGGTGCTGGGTTTGATCCCCAGTACTGAAATAAAAGGGGAGAGGGGCTGTGATCTATACAGCAGGTAGGAATGCATGCTAGATTTAGGAATCACAACCACGCCCCCACCTGACGCTCCAAAGCTGCACTAGAGGCTCTTTCCATACCTGGCCTCACATTTCTACAAAGGCTGGCGGGCAGCAGGGTAAGGGATTTGCCGAAGGCCCCCTGTCAGTACATTACAAAGCCTGGATTCGAAGCGATGACCCAAATTCTCACACATTCAATTCTCTCCCATCTCTCCATACAGACTGGACTGTACAAGCTTAAAATTACTGTGTCTGCCTAGGTTTCTCCTGGGGACAGAAACAGGCCACTGGGAAGGTCCCCGGGCCAGGCAGCCTTACCGATGCCCAGGTTGAACAGAGACCCCACCCAGCGCTTGTTATACTGCAGGTAGTCAGCCAGGCCCAAGCAGTACTCATAGCGGGGAATCCAGAGGGGCTGCTCGTACTTCTCTGATGCTTGGCAGGGGTAGAAGAGTCGGAAGAAGCTCCCCTGGGGAAAAGAAGAGAGCAGCTACTGGGCTAAGAAGCCTAGACACTGGGAGTCAGTAGGAGCCAGCACCAGCCAGGCTGGACAGCAACGCAGAGAATCAAAGGTTTCCTCAAACTCAAAGACGATTTTGTTGTGAGCACACAGAACATATAGCTTATGCTCTTCCAGTCGTCAAGCTGCATTTTATTTTTTGTAAATATTTATTTATTATGTATACAATATTCTGTCTGTGTATTATGTCTGCAGACCAGAAGAGGGCACCAGACCTCATTACAGATGGTTGTGAGCCACCATGTGGTTGCCGGGAATTGAACCCAGGACCTTTGGAAGAGCAGGCAGCACTCCTAACCACTGAGCCATCTCTCCAGCCCTAAGCTGCATTTTAAATACATCCTGCAACGGCACCACACCAAAACATCGCGCGTCCGTGGGTCCCAGGCTTGGTGCCAACGGCGGAACTGGATTTGCTCTTCGGTTGAACAGGGTGGAACACTGGGTGACACAGGTCATTCTTCCAGGCTGCCTCTCAGGAGGCAGCAGGATGCTTGGTCAGAAGGGAGCAGGGGAGAGGTTACCAGGAAGTGGGTGTCTCTCACAGGCCAGAGGAGAGTACACCTATCAGGAACAAAAACCTAAGAACCTGCTGGGCCCTGGTGGCACATGCCTGGAGTCCCAGAGATGGGGGGGGGATCAGGGGCTTATTTAGGGCCATCTTTGGCTACATTTCCAGTGGAGGCCAGCCTGAGCTACATGAGAAACCTGTCTCAAAAAATGTTTGAAAAGGAGGAGGAGGAAACAAAGAGAAAGAAAAGCCTAGAAACTGACAGGAGGTTCAGAAGGTGGGAACAGATGGAAGCAGGAGACACCGCCCTCCCCACCCCTGTCCAAGGCGCACAGTCAGGCCAGTGTGCAGGGCCCCTGTGCCCCCACCCCTCCGCCAACATCAGGATGAGGTCAGCGCTGCACTGCCTCTGAAGCCAACAATACCTCCTCGCCGGAGAAAGAACTGAGTTTCCCCGTCAACTGGGAGGTTCTAGTATTTTGGTTTTTTTTTTTTTAAATATTTATTTATTATGTATTTACATTTCTTCCCCTTCTCCCAGTCCCCTCCTGCTACCCCCCACCCCTCCTCCCTCCCCCTTCTTCCTTAAAAGAGGGCATGGTGCCCTGCCCTGTTGGAAGTCCAAGGCCCACCCCCCGGTTCTAGTATTTTGAAAGAAGAATTTTTTAAAAGGCGGGAAGACAGGAAAACAGGCCTGTACCCCAGGTGACCAGAACTGCATGCTCGGACCTACAGTGGTGAAGACCCCACATGGGCGGGAATAGTGGGGTAGTGCAGAGACGGAACTTGGGACACCTACCTCAGGACTCTGACCCTCCATCACATCTGTGCAGCCAACGTGGTGGGGTCCCGAGATGCTTGGAAAGCACACAGACTGTCCGGTCCCCATCTCATCGCCAGCGGGATCAAAGCCTGGGCGTCCTGAACTTGCTGTCTGGAGAGCAGAGCACAGAATAACCTCTTGCTGGTCTCTTCCTCGCTGTTGCTTCTCTAGGTCATGTGCCAACCCCTATCCATGTCCTGACTCCCTTATCACCCCAACTTTCCTGTCAGCCACTCAATGCATCATTTACTATCATTTACACTCACTATTTGCCAACATTTACAAGCTGGCTTTTGTTTGTTTGTTTTTTTAAAGGCAGGGTTTCTCTGTAGCTTCGGAGTCTGTCCTGGAACTAACTCTTGTAGACCAGGCTGGTCTCGAACTCACAGAGGTCTGCCTGCCTCTGCTTCCCGAGTGCTGGGATTAAAGGCGTGCGCCACCACCGCCCGGCTCAGGCTGGCTTTTTGGCTGCTGTTTTTGTGAGGGTGCACATGCGAGCAAGTGCTCCACTCCCAGCCCTGCAGACTGTATTCTTCGTTTTCTTCTGGTGGGGTGAGGAGATAGTAGTGATGAGCTAATCCTCAGTTCCCTCAAAACCTACAAACACAAGGGCTGGGGGCATGGTTCAGTGTTGAGTTGGTAAACTGCTTGCCCAGCCTTCAAGAAGGTCTGGTTTCAATTCCTATCACTGCATAACACAGTTGTGGTAATAAACACCTGTAACCCCATCACTGGGGAGGCAGTGGCTGGAGGATTAGGTCAGGGGCATCACTGAGCCACATCGTGAGTTCAAGGACAGCCTGGGATGCCTCAGGATTAACACATGCTGACACTACACCTACCATGTGTTCACCCAGCAGTAACTGCTGTAGTGATCATGCCCAGACAACATTGTCCTTTTAAGGCTAAAAGCACCCACTGAGACCTAGCGCCTCCTGCTGCTTCCTCTGCTAGCACTGTACTGTGCCCCTTACAGACACTGCTTCATCTAACCTTCTCAGCACCTCTCTGAGAAAGGAGGTATCAGGACCAAACTTACAGACAGTGAACCAGGGCAGAGGGCGTTACCCTGGCTGGGAGGCGGGGAGGGAGGGGGGTTAGCCCATAACCCACCCCGTTTAAAGCAACAAAGTTTAGATTCCTATCTGTGAAAGCCAAAACCAACTGCACGGGCAGGGTCCTGGGCCCACGTGATTTGTTTTGACATTATTCTGATCCCTCTTCTGGGAGGATCAGTGTGCAAGTAAGAGCAAGCCTGGGCAAGAAGAGACCTCAGAGGTGGCTGCTACTAAGGCTCCCGGCAGTCTCCCCTGGCCTCCACCTCTGTACACACGTGCACACCACTGAGCAAGCCAAGGTCCTTAGAGACTGAGAGCTGCTCAGGGTCCCAGCATGACCGTTACCACACACACCACCTGACTGCCAATCATCGGGTCCAGAAGGAAACCCCAGAGAGCCCCCAAAGAGTCCCTTGTGAAATGATGTTGGGAGGAGATGGTTTTTCCTTTCTATTATCCATTTTCCCCTTTCAGCTTTCCAATGCACGCTTGAAGACATGCACTATCACAAAGAAGAGGGGAGCTAAGCTCTGCGGGCCCCCGCAATGACTGCGCAGCTGGAGGGAAGGAGGCGGAGTCTCCCAAGGTTCCCCCTTTGCCGCTGGGGGCACCCACTGGAGAGCTAAGGCTGCAGCTACCGGACACATGTGGATCACATGACAGCGAAGCAGCTGCAGATCCTGTCATAAAAGAGAGACAAAATGCCACTGGAGTTCTGAGGAGAGGGAGAGACTGTGTGTGTCCCCTGAGTGTGGGAGCAGAGAGCAGGGAAGGCAGGGAAGACACGGAAGTGTTAGCCAAAGGCCTGTGAGACACGGGGCAGCCAGTGCTGGCTGCAAGGAGCCAAAGGGCTGTGTGTACACATTCCCATGCATCTGTGTCATGCACACTGCAGGCATGCGGAGGCCAAAGGCCAACCTCGCGTGCAGGTCTCCTGCACTTCCCTTCCCACCCTGTCGTTTGAGGCAGGGTCTCTCTTGAGCTAGACCTTGGCCACACAAGCTTCCCGGGTCTGCCTGGCTGCCTCTCATTTCAGCAACACTGAGGTTGTATTGAACCATCAAGTCTGGTTCGTTTTTCATTTCTGAAATTACCTTTTATTTATTTAACGTGTGGAAATGCACGCGTGACAGCACACTTGTGGGTGCCGGAGGACAACAGAAGGGGTTGTTTCTCTCCTATTTCGAGGGTCCCAGAGGTCAAAGTCAGTCATGTTTAGCAGCGAGTGTCTCTACCCACCTCACTGGCCTCTGGCTGCTGCTTCTTTAATGGCAGGGTCTCTCTACGTAGCCCAGACTGTCCTGGAACTTGCTGTATACACGGGCTAACCTCGAACTCAGAGATCCACCTGCCTCTGTCTCCTGAGTGCAGGCGTTATAGCCATGTGCTACCACAATCAGCCTTTTTTTTTTTTTTAATGTGAGCCCTAAGGATCCGAACTCAGGTCCTCCTATCTGTGAGACAAGTGCCTTAGCAACTAAGCAGTCTCCCACGAAAGACCCAAGCCTGCGATCCAGCTCCTCTGCCATCTAGCTTGGGCACCTTAACCTAATCTTTCTAAACCTTATTCTGTATCTGCATAAGGGGATTTGGCTCAGTCTTGTGGTTGCCATGGAGATAAATGAAACCATGCAATTAAAGTACCTTGCGGGCTGGAGAGATGGCTCAGGCGTTAAAGGCTAGGCTCACAACCAAAAATATAAAGTACCTTGCACGGTACCTGGCAGGAGCAAGTATCTAGCTACGTCCGTCGATGGCAAGAAGAGCAGAATCAATAGCGTCTGGCAACTGTGTAGATCTGGGAGCCAGCGGAGAAAGGGAGGCAAAGGTGAGGCGGGGTCAGGGTTTTGTGGAAGGGGATTTTTGTCTCAGCTGAGATCAGTTCTAAAGTCAGGCATCAGGAAAGTATGTTTGAAAAGAGTCACGGAGGTGGGGGTGTAGAGAGCTCTGGTGATGCTGGCAGGCTTCTGAGAGGGCCCAGCAGCTAAATTCTGCTTGGAAATGAAAATAAAAACCAAAGATGACAACTGACCAGGCTGGAGCTAACCGGAAACCAGCCTGAGTTCCCCAAGCACGTGTCGACTGATGCCCAAGGACAAGATGGGGGGCAAAAGCCAACCTTACTTGCAAACTGCAACGAAGAGACATCCAGCCTTATTCCTCATAAATGGCATGGGAGTCGCTCAGGGATGGTCCATTGCTCACCTTGGCTCCACAATTCACGGCAGTGCCTAGCTGGAGCCTCTCCCTCAACCAGGCCCAGGGAGACCTCCTAGCCTGCTGGGACAAGTTGCTAAACTCCAGCCTTCCCTCCTCTCAGCTCTGAGCACAGCCCCACGCAGGTTGCGAGGTGTGGTGTCCAGCCTGGCAGTCTCAGTGACTCGCTTCCCATGACATCCGTGTGACGTCTATGTCAGAGGTTCATGAACTTACTACCCAACCTCGCTGCAATCCTTAACTGTATTTCCTCCATTTTCAGGGAGGAAAGAAAAAAAAAAAAAAGCACTCTACAAGCTAATGCTCCCAACTCCAAGTTAATGTTTTCAAGTCCCAGGTGTTTCTGGTCGGCAGGATTTGAGGATCTCTGAGAGAGGGTCTTTCATTCAGACATGCATGGTCACACACATGCAACAAACCCTGAGCGCACCCTGTGGACTTTACCACCATCTCACTGCACAAATCGCCATGGCCACCCAGAAACACACGGGTTAATGTAGGCAAGATGGCTCGGCAGGCAAAGGAGCCTGCCTCCCAGCCCGATAGTCTGTGTTCAGTTCCCAGAATGTGCCTTGTGAAAGGACAGGAGACGGACCTCTGGCCCCGCACATTCGCCGCAGTCCACGGGTGCCCAGTCATGCACGAATAATACTGTTTAACAAAACTACTTTCTCCAATAAGTGCTATTTAACTTTTCACACACGTATGCCTTTCCCCTTGGTGGAAACTCCACGGTGCAAAGACCAAGCTTTAGCAGGTGGTGGTGGCGCACACCCTTAATCCCAGCACTCCGGAGGCAGAGGCAGGTGGCTCTCTGAGTTCGAAGCCAGCCTGGCCTACAGAGCGAGTTCCAGGACGGTCACAGCTACATAGAGAAACACTGTCTCAAAAGAAACTCCCCCCCCGAAAAGTCATGTTTTCTCTCTGTAGAACAAGTGCTTTACCCAGGCAGCAAGAACTCGCTCTGTTCTCTTTAGGCTTTAAAATCTTCCAATTCTTCTCCTTGGTTGTTCTGAGGCAGGGATTCTCTGGGTAGCCCAAGTTGGCCTCAAATTCAAGATTTCCCTGTTCACCCCTCAAGTGCTAGGATAATAGGTGGGTACCACTATATTCAGCTCACTTAGTTTTTAATCTGTCATGTTTATCAAAATAATAAAGTTCTTATGCTATAGAAGAAAAAGAAAAGCTTTGGTGACTTTGAATTCCATCTCTGCTTCTTACCAGCTGGTTGAGAGCTATCTATCTATATGTGTGGGTATACATTTACATAGTTACTTATTTATTTAAATATATTATATATATAACATTTCTTTATCTATTGGAGGGGTGCCATGGCAACCCATGTGGAGATCAGAGGACAACCTGCAGAAGTTGGTTCTTTTCTTCCACGATGTGTGTTCCTGGGATAGAACTCGGGTCATCAGGCATGACCGTGTCTTTACCCACTGAAAAACCCAGCCAGCCACATCTGTGAAATCTTCAAACAATGCCTTAACTCTAAACCTGCTATCTACAGCTACTCACAAGGTCAAAGATTAACGTGGGCAAAGTGCATCGCATACTGAAAACATACAGAAGACACTATGGCTTCGCGAGGCAGCTCTAACTGTTCTAACTATATGACTGCTCCAAGACTAACTTTCTTATATGGAAAATAGGGACACGTCACACGTGACGCTTCAAGGAAGAAACTGATACTGCCTAAGACCTGGTACACTGTAATTACTCATAAGACGTTAGCAACTAACTAGCAAGGCTGAGGTTCTCTTTCAAAACACCCAGCTGAGGCCTTCCATTTTTCCTGGCATAGGTTCCTTTGGCAAAATGAATCCTTCTCTCCCAGGTTTTCCATGCCTGAGACACACCCACCACTAAAGAGGCCCAGAAGAGCCCAAAGGGAAGGGATGGGGCTTTCATTGCAGCGCTGACCTGCTGGAGTCTTGCTTCCAGCGAGCAGCTCTGTCCCTCTGCCAGCCCTGTGGACTTTTCATCACCAGCTACTTCAGGCCAGACTCCAAGAATAAGCACCCCTCTTGGGCTTCCTTTCAGACAAAGCTCTCTAGGGGTCACGGGCTCAGGGCCTGTCTGATCTTTGGTCTCTGGAGGAAGTGAAGAAATAACCTGGTCATAGATGAAGACAAGATCTCAAGGGACAGGATTGAGAAACGAGGCGGCAAAACCAGAAAGGCTGTCCTGATGAGAATGTTCTAGGGCACCAACAAATGGCACAAAGAAAACCTCTGTGCCTTGTGGAGGCCGTGCAGTTTACAAAGCGCTTTCACACACTGGAAAACAGAAGGAAACGAGTCTCAGAGAGCCTGTGCGGTTTGCCCAAGGTCGCGGAGGGTGAGAGAGTTCCCTGCTGCACTTCAAGTTCACAAAACCGGGAGGAAGAATTTGACAGTCTTCTTCCACGCGCAAGACAAACAGGACAAAGAGGAGTGGAGCGCAGCGTGGAGGACACAAAGCAGCCAGCGCTCAGGGACGTGAGGGTCAAGGTGGGAATCTCGGGGCGTGGGAGCCCTAGGAGGGCTTAGGTGTGGGGTGGATTCTGACAGAACTTGTCTGAATAGGAAACAAGGAAGAGCAAAGATTAGCGGGCAGGTTCTGAGACTGGGAGACAAGAAGGCCCCACGCTGGAATATGTAAAGGTCTTTGGATAGCTCAGTAGAAAATTGGAGCTTTCGTCAATCAAACTTACCCAGTCAAGCTGGTCACTCAGAAGCAATCTTAGAAGGATTGCTCGACGGAAACCCGACACCGCCCTGGAGCCCGTGGCCCTCTGGGAGTAGTAGTTCTATTCATTCAGCATGCAAGCTTAAACCTATGTTCTGCCCCTAAGTGTCAAACTACAAGTCCCGAGGCGCAACGCAAGAGACCGCCTTGCCATCCCAGGACTACAATTCCCAGAGTTCCTGACTACACCCTGGAATGCGTGAAACCTGCCAAAGCCAGGGATACGGTGAGATTGCTCCCCCTGGTGGTCCGCGGAGCAGCAACCGAGGAAGAAGCGGAGGGTTATAGTACTGAAAAGTAACCCTCCGCCTCACTGGACTTCATTCACATAGTTCCCAGGCGTGCCTGGAAATAAACCTGGCTTCACTTTGTTCTCAGGAAGATGTGGAGATGGAGATTTGTTCCTGTAGACAGGTTGTTTCCTGTGAAAATATGAGACTGATTGTTTAAGTTGAGGGTACGTCTCTGGCTGTCAAGCACCCCTGTTGACACCTGAGATTTTCCATTGTTCTTAGAGGACTCACTTAGCAGAGCACAGGGAGGAACCGGAGAGATCTGGGGGTCCACATCTCAACCCTCCTTCCTCTACTCACCCCCATTTGTGTGCCCCGTGCTGGGTTTTGGGAGACACATGGATGAACAGGATACCGTCCCGAGGATCAACAGAATTCACCATCCAGGAGAATTCAGGGAAGGGTGGGAGAATCAGAGCGAGTGTGGGGGCCTTGAAAAACACCCACCCAAGCTAGGAGAAAGGGAACTGGGTCTCAAGATGCTTAAAGGAAGGACTTAGCGCAGGGAGTGTGGAGATTTCAGATGAGATAACTGAGTTCAATCTTACAGAGTCAAAGGACGTGAGGGCTGGGATGGAAGGTCCAATAAATGCGAACAAAAACTGGATCATCCATGAAGCTCAACCATAGGGTACATATCAGTAGCCCCAGTGTTCAGGACACAGAGACCAGGCCTAGATCATATAGTGAGACTGTCAAAATCCCACCACCGCCACGCACACTCAACAGCTCTCTCACACATACCCAACAGCTCTCTGCCACCTGCTGAATGAGGCCCCAATTTCTTACCCTGGCATTTAAGTGGCCCAAGTCCACCCCTGTGTTGTTCATTCTACCCTGCTAGGAGTCCCGGTCCTCTACCCTGCCCAGCCCCAGCTACAAACAACCAATGCCTCAGCACCCTAAGGATGCCTTGAGTCCTCATGGCTCCCTCCACTCTTTAGCTTGACCAGGTATTGTGGTATCTTGAAGTGCCCTGCCCTTCCTGGTGAAGGCTCTTTTTGTTTTGTTTCGTATTGTTTTTCAAGACAGGGTTTCTCCGTGTAGCCTTGGCTGTCCTGGAACTCACTCCGTAGACCAGGCTGGCCTTGAACTACCTGCCTCTGCCCCTGCCCCCAGCCGCGCCCGCCCCCCGCCCCCGCCCCCCCCCCCCAGTGCTGGGATTAAAGGCGCGCATCCAACAAACTGAGCTCCTGTAGGTCAATGGTCCTACACATGTGAGCTCCACGTCCCTTCGAGTCAACGTCTCAAATCCTGCTTTAGGTTTCTCAAGGTTCGTTTCTCCTCCTGAAGCCACGATAAGGTCATCAGAAGAGAGATAACAGCGATACATTAAGCCCGAGATTCAATGAAAGCTGTGGTTGGTGGCGGTGGCAGAACATAAACATTTTCGGGTGAGCTGAGGGGTGCTGGAGCTTTTAATCCAGCACTCAGGAGGCAGAGACGGGCGCATCTCCCTGTCTTAAAAAAAATTAACTGTGGACTAGAAAAGGCTCTCTTGGCTAACTAATCCAGGCTGTGCAGCTGGTCCAGAACACTCATGACAACACAGGGTCCCCTGGTCATGAGAGGAGGGGCTGAAGAGGTTGTATTTCCACCATCTACTCTCCAGTCAGGCATGTTGACCTCCAATGATGTAGGATTTCCTTCAAGTCAGCTACAGGTTGAAGGAGATCTGATCGAGAGCATATATAAAGCAGCTCTCTGTCTAGTAAGAAAGAAGGCAAACATTAACAGATTGGTAACTTACCCACTATGTACTTTCTGATGAGAGATGTAACAGAATAGTGTGGCTAAGAACACAGACCCTGTTCTCCTTCCCGAATAAGCTGAGATCTGCTGTTCTTCATTCTAATGTCCATGGTCTTGTCAGCCCCAATCATTCACACCAGATTTCACTGGTATTTGGATGAACAACTTTGGATTCCCTATTCCTCCTCCCTGCTGAATTAGGACACTGCTTTCTAAAATCAAGATGAAATTAGTATGTAATAAACAGCATTAATTTTCTTTTGTTTTTTGAGATGAGGGTTTTACTATGTAGCCCAGGCTAGCTTCAAACATACCTTCCTCTTCTCTCTGTCTCCCAAGGTCTGGGATCACTGGCACGAGACACCATGCCCAGCCTAAACACTCTAAGTTTTTAAAATATTTTTGAAAGATTTACCTTTATCTTAATGAGTGTTTTCAGTGCATGTATGTATGTGAACTACATGTATGCATGTGAACTGCATATATATGTATATGGAAGCCAGAAGAGAGTATTAGCTCCCCTGGAGCTGGAACTAAAGATGGTTGTAAGCTACCATGTGGGTGCTGGAAGTAGAGCCTAGGTCCTCTGGAAAAACAGTGTATTTAATCGCTGAACTTTCCTCCTCTCTGCTGTCTTCCCTCCCACCATCATCCCAGGGTTTGGGGCGAGCAACGTTGTAAATTTTGACAATGCTGTTTTGTGCTCCTTGAATGATACCCATCAATGCCACTCTAATCCAAGGCCACAGGGACATGCCTGCCAGTAAGCAAGCTGTGTTTATCCTCCTAGCAGTAAAGGGTAAAGAAGGTGACAGGGGCACACAGGACCAATTCAGTAAGAGGGTGGTGGCAAAGAACTCCTCACCAAATTTGGGCTTCTGTTAGGTTTTTTTTTTTTATGGGCAAGTACTCAAAGAAACAGGACTCCACTTTGAGGTGGAGACTTCCAAGAAATGTCAAGGATGGAGAGCTGGCTCAGTAGTAAAGACAATTGCCACCAAGCCTGATAATCTGGGTTCATTCTCAGGGACCACTTGATGAAAGGAGATAACCAAAAAACATGTGCGTGTGCATGAACACACACACATGCACACGCATATGCATGTGTGCACACACATATGCATGTGTGCACACACATATGCATGTGTGCACACACATGTAAATAAATAAATAAATAAATGTACTTTCAAGATTTAGAGAAATAACAATAAATTGAGGAAAAGCCATCATGTGGGTGCTGGGTGCCCAGGTTCTCTGGAGGAGCAGCCAGGGCTTTTAACCAACTAGCCATCTCCCAAGGCCCCACCCATACACCCTTGACCAAAGAACGGTCTTCTATGGGGATGTGTTCCTTTCCATGGAGCTTGCAGCACAGGAAGGGACACACAAGGAGCAGTGATGGAGGAAAGCAACACCAGCTAGATTAGATGAACCAACCTCTGTGACCAATGGAGTGACCGTTGCCATGGCCACCTGGCCCTCACATTCAAGAATCCCAATGGGACAGTGGTGGTGAACTCCTTTAATCCTAGCACAGGGAAGGCAGAGACCTTGATCTCTATACCTTCAAGACCAGCCTGCTCTACACAGTGACTTCCAGGACTGACTCCAAAGCTACAGAGAAACCTGTCTCGGAAAGCCAAGAAAAAACCAAAAAACAAAAAGTCAGTATCCCAACAGGATCAACCTTACCTATCAGTCAGTGACTTACCTGTGTCCCCTCTGTCCTTAGGTACTTTTACTGTTTCTTTTCTCATTTAATCCTCCAGTGGAATGAGCCTTTCCATTTCCAGAAGAGTACACAGCCTTCCCATTTCTCAAACAGGGAAACACAGTCATGAAAAGGTAATGACAGGCGCTGTGGGTGCCCACCTTATATCCTTCCTCTTTCCCTTGCTGGTGTGGTCATTTCCAGCCTGCCAAGAGCTGAGCCCCTTCACTCAGGATCTGGCTTCTGTCCAGTCACTTCCTTGCCTGCGGCAAGTGCACCATGGAGCAAAGGGGCTCATCCAGTAGCAGAGAGAGGGCAGAAACTACAGGAAGGGGCAGGGGAGAAGGGACATCCCCCTAAGGCACATGCCCAGAAACTTACTTGCTCCTACCAGGCCCTATCTCCTAATAGCCCATTAACCTAATAATAGCCTCCTAACAGCCTGAACTCATTGGTGGATTACCTCAGTGGTAAAGTCAGTACCTTAAAGAGCAGAAGTCACTTCCCAAGAGTGCCTTCAGCTGAGGACATGGCTCAATGCGTAGAGTGACGGCCTAGCGTGCACAAAGCCCTGGGTTCTATTCCTAGCCCCAGTAGAAAAGTGAGTGTAGTAGCCAGGCGGTGGTGGTACACACCTTTAATCCCAGCACTTGGGAGGCAGAGGCAGGCGGGTGGATCTTAGTGAGTTTGAAGCCAGCCTAGTCTACAAAGCAAGTTCCAGGATGGCCAGGGCTGTTACACAGAGGAAACCCTGCCTTGAAAAACAAAAACAAAAAGAATGAAAAATTTGAGTGTGGTGGCATATGCCCATAATCCCAGGTTTAGATAGAAGGATCAGAAATTCGAGTTATCCTTGGCTACAGAACGAGTTTGAGGTTAGCCTGGGATATACAAGATCCTATCTTTTAAAAAGAAAATCGCAACTGTGCCACCAGCCAGGGACTAAGGCTTTGTTCAACGCAGTCTGTTTTAGGTGGAGGGGACAAGCCCATCTCATCCAAACCATAATGTTCTTTTTACTGCATCCCTGTATCCTCAATCTGTCCATCATCAGGACATGTCTGTGCCCAGTGCTTGGCATTCTTCTCCTCACCCATTTGGCATGATAGATTCGAAAGGTCTGTCATACCACCTCCAGTTTGAAGGCAGGAAGCAGGAGTCTTCCACTCAATGACCAGCAGAGCCAGGATCGAAGCTCCCATCTACCTCAACTGGACATCTCGACTCTGGGATACAGAAAGACCTGGAAGTGGAGTCTCTAGGGTACCCATATTCTTCCCCTCTCAGGCCTGACTCCAAGCTTGGATGGGCTTTCCCGATCACCAGAGCCCTGGCTGGGAGTAGCAGGGACCACAGAGCCCTGGAGAAGAGCAATCAGAGGCCTTTTCTACAAGGCAGAGAGAAGCTGGGCAGGCAGGGCATTCTGCACTTTGCTTCCTGACTCCTTTCAGGCCTTTGAGAGTTTACTTGGCCTCAGCAACATCCTGCTTCCCAGAATCTCTCACCAGAATTGGCTGGTGAAGACAGACCCAGTTCAGAGATGCCAGAGGCCAAGGCAGGGCTCAATTCCCACTCCTGTCTTCTCTTTCTGGCTCCCAGTCCTGTTATCAAGGACTCCATCAAAAGCCTGGCAGAGGCTTGCCTTCCTGCCAAGCCTAAGGAGGCCTGGAGGCACGAAACTCTCATGTGTTTAGGGATGGGGAGAGATGCCGAACAGGTTGGGAGTAGCGAGGTTACCAAGCAAGTCATTAGTCCTTATTTACCCTACTGGGGCCTCTCACCGCTTTGACACAAAGGTAGCAGCCCTTGTCAAAAGCCCTGAATGCTTCCCATGTGTGGATCAATGTCCTCCTGCCAGCCAGATCCGTTCCTCTTCCACATGCAGTGACTGCTAGTCCCTGGCAGGCACACACTGGTCTCCTCTCTGTTTTCTTACAATTTCACACTGCTCTCATCGCTTCGGCACCCTCTCTCAAGCCCAGTATAGATGTCTCTCCTGCCCTCCCCCACGGTGCTCCTCGGTGTTCCCCTAGTAGGACCACTCCCATGACTGCATACACAATAGCGAAGTAGTCTTCTCCCCATGCAAGTCATAACAAAGCATTCCTTCATTAAGTCTCTTTAGTCTGCTATTCTGTCACAGGGATGAGAAGAGTAGCCTAAGACAGCCTTGCGAGAAGCCCAGGCTAGCCATGAACTCATAGTAATTCTCCTGCCTCAGCAACCCGTGTGTAGATCATAGGTGTGTGCCATCATACCCAGTTTGGGTGGATTTTATTCTAAGTCTAATGGAAGCTACTGGGGGTTGGCTTTAAAATATTGGCTACGGGGGCTGCTGGGGAGATGGCTCCATGGATGGAGAGCTTGCTACACAAGTATGTAAATACCGGTTGGGTGTGGCAGCCCACCTGCAACTCCAGGAAGAGACCGAGGAAACCCGAAGCAAGCTGGATAGCTAGACTAGTCAGACAGGTGAGCTCTGGGTACAATTGAGAGGCCTTGCCTCAATGAATAAAGTGGAGAGTGGTTGAGGAAGACACCCAATGTCAGCCTTGGGTCTCCACATACATGTAGACACAGGAGAGCCCACATGTAGCTATGCTTATACCCACATATACATGAAAAATATAAATAATGGCTACACTATTGCTTAACTTGACCAAGGCTGCAGGTCAAGGCATCTTCCACTAAAAGAACTTCTTACAGATCTCAAGAGAAGGGTAGACGTCATGACCTGGGAGGGCACCCAGAGAACAGCCTCAGCAGTCAGGAGGCAGGATTCTCCAGTGTGGTCTCCTTGGGAACAGAAGGGAGGTGCTGGAGATGGGTAAGGCCTGGCCTATTTGCACCGTTTCAAGAGGCACAGGGACTAGATAGTTGGTAGCTGGTCCTGTGGTTAGAGCAGAACACTACCCCTGTGAGTGAGCCAACTCACAGGTGGTGGGGTGGCCTCTGGGCCTTTGGAAAGTCTATGGCACTCCAGGGCCAGCTGCTTACCCTTCCTTAACAAAAAGAGAGCCTTGGTAAGGAGCCAGGCAAAGTCAGGGTCAGGGCTGCTGGGGAGGGAAGGGAGAACAGAGACCGGAGGCCAGCGCCTGATCTTGCTGCCAAACGGTGGCAGCTGAACTAGAGTAGGGTTGGGGAGATGAGAGCTAGGCTTTAGGCTTTAGGCTCTGTTTGGAAGTGGCATTGGAAGAGCTTTATGAACAGCCAGAGATGATGTCACGTGCATGACAAGTGGCATGTTACGTGCATAACAAGTAATGGTGCCATGCACATGACAAGAGGCCCAGCCTGTCTCCGTCTGCAGCAGACACGTGTTTCTCCCACACGCCAGAACCTGTTGCGTACAGTCACACGTCTGATGCCGGTGACTTGGTAAAGAGCGGTCGAGGAAAGGGTACCTCCAAGACTCAAGACAGACGGAAAGTATTCAGCACAATACTGGTGATGAAGGGAGACAGAGGATTGCTGTGCCGTTTATTATCAAGCAAAATCCATGCACAGCAATCACAAGAAAGGATGGGGGATCCGAAACGGGTCGCCAGCTGCTCCGCTGCTGCCTCTGCTCAGCCTCCTTGTCCCAGGGGGCAGACCTAGGTTCCGTCTTCTCTTTTGTGTCTTGTACTCCGCTCTTTGGACCAAACTGCTCCTTTTCACTGACTAGCAGACCAGCGACAGGGTGCCCGTAACTGCCTGGCCCACAGCAGGGACTCTGTAAATGGCTGCTGCTGTGTTCACTGAGAAAGTAGAACGTTTGGCAGAGCTCACACTCTAGGTGCCAGCTCTATGCCCCACTAGCTAGGCAACCCTGAAGAGAGCAATCTTACTTCTCCTCGTCTCCCTCCCCTCATCTGGAAGCCCAGATAGAAGGCCTGGTTCTTCTGGTAGTTATGAGAATTAAATGAGCCCTTACACGGTCTCCATTAGTTACAACAGCATCGATCTCTAATATGCTGAGGTGAGCCAAGACTCAGAGAGAAATGAGTCTGAGGCCCCTCTGTCTTCTCCTCAGAGCTCACTTCTGGACCTGCTTCTTCCCCCAGCCCCCATCCCAGTTCTCTGTGGGCTTTCTCCTCAAGGCGCCCACAGAAAGCTGGCAGAGTTCACGATGCCAGGCAGCCATCCCCAGGGAAGGAGAGGAGGAGAAATAGATCCTCTTGCCATGACTGTTAATCACCTGGGTTTGAAGCACCCTGCTTGCTGGGTAACAGCTTGGTAGCTCTGTTGATTAATCCCTAGGTGGTCAGAGCTGTCATGGCGGTGTCTGGGTATGGACTATTCTGAGAAGGTCCACAAACTCCCTTGAGGGAGCCCCAGCTTCAGAAATCTCCAGAGAATCTATTTTAGAGGAACGGGTAGGAGAATAAAATAACTTCAGGCTCAAGCTTTGAAATTTATTTACTCGGTTCGGCCAATCCTGCCATTTCAAAGAACTCTGTCCCATGGGACTGGCCAGACCTCAAAACTTAGCCTGCAGCCTGAGGTGTGGATGCTGGCTTGTGTATAATGCCTGCTGTCCTCCATGGCCTCTGGCTTTAAAATTTTTAATTAATAAATTTAGAGACAGGGTCTATGAATGCCGGGCTGGCTTAGAACTCTGTATATATAGCTCAGGCTAGCTTTGGACTCATAGCAACCCTCCCGTATCCTTGCTCCTGGGTGTGGTGCTGGGGTTACAGCTCTGCTCCACAACATCCAGTTTTCTCTGAATAATAGAAGTTCATCTTATGATGTGAGAGTTCCCTCTGTTTGCTGTGAATATGTTTTATTATCATTGGTTAATAAAGAAGCTGCTTCAGCCTATCGCAGGGCAGAATAGAGCTAGGCGGGAAAACTAAACTGAACTCTGGGAGAAAGAAGGCAGAGTCAGAGAGACACCATACAGCCACCAAAGGAGAAAGATGCCTTCCAGGCCCTTACTGGTAAACTATAAGCCTCGTGGTAAAATATAAAAAAATAGTAATGGGTTAATTTAAGATGGAAGAGTTAGTTAATAAAAAGCCTGAGCTAATAGGCCAAGCAGTGCTTTAATTAATATAGTTTCTGTGTGATTATTTGCATCTGGGTGGCCGGAAAACGAACAAGAAGCCTCCACCTACAATCCTCTAAGAAGCAGATATTTAAATTATGATTAATAACAGTAGAAAAATTACAGTTGTGAAGTAGCAACAAAAAGAATTTTGTGGTTGGTGGCCACCACAACACGAGGAACTGTATTAAAGGGTCGCAGCATTAGAAAGGTTGAGAACCACTGGAGTCCACCTTGTATCAGGTGGGGTGGGGTGGGGTGGGGGGACCTAACCAGCCCTGCTAGAGATTGAACCCATGTCCTTGGACAAAGAAGGCAAGTGCTCTATCATTGAGCCACACTCCCAGCCCCTGGGGTGCTATTTGTTTGGTGCCTGACAGGCATGGTTTGCAGACTGTTGCATGCAGGATGCCTCACACCCCCCCCCCTTGGGAAGCAGCTATCCGGAGCATTTTCCCATCATGCAGAGGAGAAAACAGCACAGAAAGGTGACAGTCACTTGCCCCAGAGGGCAGAGTTTATCGGAGACACTTGGGCTGTACTGTTAACCACAGTGTTCGTTCACGTTTGGGGCCTTCCTCTCAGAAGGATATAGCCAGTCCTTCTGAAGAAAAAGAAAAGGGGGGAGGAAGGGAGTAATCCAGACAAACTCCATGGAGGTGGCCTTAGCTCCCATTCTCTGTGCCCTGTGCCTCAGACAGGAGGCAACACCTGTCCCCAGGCTGAGAGGCAGAGCCACCAGGGCTGTGAGGCAAAAACCACTCTGCTTAGGGGTCCAGGGGCACTGGCTAGTCCTCATGATCACAGAAAAAGGAGCCTCCCCTTCCCCGTGCTGAACCCAGTCCTTGCACACACCTCACTGTGTCCTCACCTTCCTGTGGCCACGCCCTGTTCCCCAGGTTGATGGCTTCCACCCTGTAGATCAGCACCCAGCTGCAGGACATGGGTCTTCTAGTGGCTTTGATGAGCATTAAAGAGTCCTACAGATGCCCCAGGAGCCCTTGGCACAGCCCAGAAGTCTGTTTTCAGGATGAGCTTAGGACAGTCCCTCTTCTCTGCCTCCACCCAAGCCTGCAAGCAAGCATGGGGAATTGGTTTAGACAAGCCCAGGCCCAGCTGGCCCAAGAATCTCCCCTGCAGGAATGAAGGTGAAGAGAGTGTGTGTATGTGTATGTGTGCTGCAGTGCAAAAAGAACATGCTTCCAGCATGCCCCAGCCATGAGCCCAGGGATGGGGGTACCGTGGCAGTCAGAGCATGACCAGAGTATCCCTGTTGTGTGACTAAACTTCTCCTGGGGATAGGGAGCCCCCAAACAGACTAAAGTATGGATACAACCAAAGTCCAATTTGATGAACCAATGAGTCTTTATTGAGATTGCGTACAGGAGGACAGGTGAGGGGTTATTCGGAGTAGAAATGACTCAAAGACAGCTACCTCACCAAGGCCCACCCCAGTACCTGACAGCTCACAGAAGCTGGGAACAGCGTGACGCAGGACCCACAAGCAGCTCAACAGGTTGCAGGTTGGAGAGTGTCCCTTTCAAGGGACTCCACTGGTCTAAAGCTCTTCCAGGTAGCTAGGCTGGTCCCAGAGCTTTCTTTCAGGTTGACTTACTGAGAGTGACCCTGAGCTTTTTTACTTACTGGGGTGGGGGTGAGTTTAAAGGACTTCCTGAACCTAGTTTGAGCTGTTTATCTTCCTGCTTACGGAGATTCCCCTCTGCATGGACTGTGTCAATCTCACACGACACTGTTGAACAATTTCGGAGTCCTCAAGCCTGCGGGCCTTGGCCACCCGTCTTTCTTTGGTTTGCCTTCACTGTTCAATTCAGAGCCTTTGTTGGAATTCACTGTCTCAGTGCTGCAGGGAGGGGGCGCACCAGACCAGACTGCCTCTCTACGTTTTACACAACCGCCAGCCTTCCAGCCTTCCTGACTCAATGGAGGCGCTGGGGCTGCAGTCAAAGGCACACTTGGCTCATCAGTGAGCCTCTTCTCTTCCATGGCCAAACCACCTCCAGAATCCACAGACTCTGCCCTTTCTAACCTTGTCGCCCAGGTCCAGGCCACCTTTATGGCTCACCTGCTCTAAGCTTAACCCAGCGGGTCTCCCCATCTAGCCTGGAGTTTGTGTGGTGCTGGGAAAACAGGCCACATAGCTACTCGCCTGCCTCTGAACCTGTGGCCTGTCTGTCCCTGTGTCTGGAGCCATGTCCCCCTAGAAGCTCCAAGGGGAGTCCCTTGACATTGCCACTCCTCCCCTTTCCCAACACTTTGGAAGATTTTCATTGAAGTCTTATGCGCCCATCCTGGAAAAAAGCCTCCATGAGGCTAGGACGTTTCCAGCTACCTGCTCCCCTGAGGGGCTGCCTGGCCCACAGGATGAAGCTCACTAAATAACTGTGGAATGAGGTGACCATTTCCTCTTACTCCCTCACAATGACAGGGATTTTTTCTCAAAGACGTATTTGGAAGCTGGGAAGGTGGCTCAGTTGGTAGGTGTTATGCCTGAGGCTTTTCTCTGAATTTACAGGTACACAGGTACGTGGGGTGGGGTGCCTGCTAGGTTAGACTCTCATAAAGATGGGGCCTGGGTTTAAATGGCTTTAGTCTTGTCTCTTCAGTACACGCTAGTGTAGCACGCACAAAGCCCTGGGTTAGTTGGGATACCACGTAAACCTGGTACAGTGGTCCATGCCTGTAATCCCAGCACTCAGGAGGGCAAGGCAAAGCGTGTTCAAGGCCAGCCTCCAAACCAAACCAAACCAAACCTGCTCTGTAGCTGGGAGGTAATTGAGTGGGAGAGCAGTTACTTTGCTTATGGAAGCCCAAAGATTCCAATCCAGTGCAGCCCAAACAAAGCAAAGCAAAACAAAACCGCAAACAGTATTGCTTCCTTTCCAGTCTTAAGGTCAATATCACTCCTTAGAGGGTTTCTCTGTCCTGACCCAACCAGAATACTGGTCTGTCCTCTAGCAGCAGGGGGTGGAATAGGATCCCATCCTTCAACCCCACCCCGTGTCCCCTCTTCCCACCCACCCCTGCAACTCAGCAGAGAGATTGCCTTGTTTAGTGGTTAAAGGAGTGGATGGTGGTGCTGGGGCGATGGCTCAGCCGGAAGGAGCACTTGCTTTTGCAGATGACCCAGGTGTGGTTCCCAGAACCCATGTGGCTGCTTGCAATTATCTGTAACTCAAGTTCCAGAGACTCTGTGGGCAGGCAACAGGTGTGCGCACGATACACATATATACATGTGGGCAAACACTCAAAACACATCAAATAGAGCTGGAGAGATGGCTCAGAGGTTAAGAGCACTGGCTGCTCTTCCAGAGGTCCTAAGTTCAATTCCCAGCAACCACATGGTGGCTCACAACCATCTGTAATGAGATCTAGTGCACTCTTCTGGTTGGCAGACATACATGCAGGCAAAACATTGTATACATAATAAATAATAAATCTTTAAAAAAAAACCACATCAAATAAAAATAAACAACATTTAAAAAAAGGCGGGGGGGGGGGCTGGGCGGTGGTGGCGCACGCCTTTAATCCCAGCACTCCAGAGGCAGAGGCAGGCAGATCTCTGTAAATTCGAGGCCAGCCTGGTCTACAGAGTGAGTTCTAGGGCAGCCAGGGCTACACAGAGAAACACACACACACACACACACACAAAACCAAAAACAACAACAAACAAAACAAAAAAGGAATGGCTGGGTATTATGGCACACACCTTTAATCCCAGCACTTGGGAGGCAGAGACAGGTGGATCTTTGCAAGTTCAAAGCTAGCCTGGTCTACATAGTGAGTTCTAGGACAGCCAGAGCTACATAGAGAGACCACGCCTCAGAATTTAAAGGAAAGATGAACAGACGGCTTAAGAACTGGCTAAGTCATGGGAACACAGAGCATCAGGGACTCAAGTTCCCTGAGGTCGGCTTTTGCTTCTGTAAAATGGGGATGACGGTCCTATCTCTTTTCCAGTCATTCCCATTACTTACACTGCTACCCTTATTTAGTGCCTCCCAGGGAATGTGGTCCAAGTTAGAGCTGTTAAGGATCTGTTAGATGACTGTGAAGAGGGGGGCAGAGAGAAGCAGAGACGATAAGAGGACCTGGAGGAGAGTGGGGGCTCTAACTGAGTAGAGTAAGGGCCGCTTCCTGCAGGAAGGGAACCCCCACCGATTCCAGGCAGCTGAGGAAGCTAGCCCGGTAAGATGGCAACAGCACATACCCACACCCATCTTCTGTGTGAAAAGGCTGGTATTTGCCTGAGCGGCTTTCTATCTCTGAGCAACCAACCTCTTAGTGCCAAGAGGCCAGTTTCTCTTCGACTCCGTTTTCGGGATGCTCCTAGGCACACAGCTGTGCCATGTCCTCAGGCTGGCTGCTCACTGAGGATAAAATGGTCACCCAGTGGCTCTCCTATCAAGTCAGCATCCCCCCAGATCAGGGGAAGGGTACCTCCTTGTGGATAAACTGCCCCCTACCAGTGGCTCTACTAGGACCTACCTAGGCAACCCTCCAGGGAGGATGCTGTTCATCTGTTCTACAGATGCCAGACTCTTCAAGTTGGGTCACCTTAGGGAGAGTTTATCCCCTCTTTGAGCTTCACTTTTCTCAACAGTTAAAAAAAAAAAAAAAAAAAAAAAAAGACAGGCGGGCTGGTGATCTATCTCAGCGGTGGACCGCTGTCTAGTAGGCACGGAGCCCTGGGTTCCAGTCCCTGCACCACAAAATAAACTTAAAATATAGATAATGGTAATAACAATAATCGGGGGAGGGGGAATGCCAGATAAATGTGACTGTGAATCATTGGTAAAGCCCTTGGAGAGAAAAAGGCTGTCAGCACAGGGCCACAATGAAGCGTGGTGCCCTCCGGTCATCATTAGTCTTCCAGAGCCAGGTGTGACGACACATAGCTGGAATCCCAGCACTCGGAGGATCAGAAACTCAAGGTCCCTGGCTACAAGGTTGTTTGAAACCAACCCAGGGTACTGGAGACCCTGTCTCTAAAGGAAAACAAAACGAAACAGAACAGCACTCCAGGAAAGGAGACCGGAAGGGGTTAAGAGACCCTACCTCCTAGCCAGGAGCCAATCAGGGGTGGCGGGGCGGAGTCAGGCTGCTGCTAGGAAAGCGATCTGGACCGACCAGATGCTTACTGGCGTGGGACCTGGAGCTGCCGGCTGCGCTTGTGGGGCTGGAGCAGGATCGAAGCGTAGGTCTTGGCCTCTGCCCTGTGACAGCTTCCTTGCCCTGTGACAGCTCTCAGCCGGAGGGTGCAGGGGAGCTGCCCGGGTTAGGGGTCATAGCAGAGGGAAGAACAGAATCCCGAATCCTCTCATTCCCCCCCCCCCCGCAGGAGGCATGGGCTGCACCCAGACTCTAACTTCAGCTGGCCCCGGTGGCCCACATGGACATAAGATCTATTTTTAGCTCTGCCACAGAAGGGCAGCCACCAAGCTACAGGGGTAGCCAGGGTTTCTCAAAGGCCGTTGGGACAGAGGCAGGAGTGGGAGAGACCAGCCCTGTTTCCTTCCACATCTCCGTTGGCTACCCCCAGCCACTTACTCCCCTGAGCCCAGACTAGTTCTCCGTGGTCTGGCAGACAGTCTGCCTCTGGTCAAGGGTAAGGTCAGGGAGTGCAGCCACGAGGGCAGATGGACACGGTCTTCTGGCCTGGACAAGTGTTGCATCAGTCCAAGCAGTGGCTCAGGGCAGGGGGCCCTGATGAGAGGGCAAAGGCTGGCTAGGCTGTGGGAAGGCCTCTTCAGAAAGCCAAGGCCTCCCACAAGGGGTCATTCCCACAGGTGGACAATAATGCTGTTTGAACCTAGGCAGGGAGCCCGCCCCCAGTAAACCTCAGTCTCCCTGTCTGTGCAGTAAGGGTGCTGGACCAGAACGCTGACTCCCAGACTCTCTCTCCTGCCTTGGGGTCCTCACCTTCCCCATTTGCTACAGAAGTTCCTAACTTCCTTCTAGCCCCGGCTGTGGGTGGCCACATGCCCCTGTGGAGAAGAAAGTCCTTCTGGCTGGCACTGTCAGTCTTCTGGCTCCTCCTCATCCTCCTGGGAGTCTTCCTGCTTCGCCTGGCAGTGCCACCCAGGCCGCTTCCAGGGCGCTCCCAAGGCTGGCCCCGCTGGCTGGATGCTGCCTTCCTCCGGAGTTTCTTCCAGTCTGAGGCACTCCCAGAAGATGCCCCGCAGCAGCTCCGTCAAGCCCCTCGGGGGAGCAGCTGCACCTGGGGAGCCTGCTTTGACACCTCCAAATGTAAGGGAAATCTCCTCAAGATCTTTGTGCACTCTCCAGCTGGACCAACCGCTGAAGCTCATCGCAGGATCCTGGACTCCTTGGAAGGCTCCCGATACTATGCACTTAGCCCAGCAGAAGCTTGCCTCCACCTCTTCCTCCCCAGCCAGGACCATAGAGGAGCGTGCGGGCCCCTGCCTCCATACTGGAATGGGGGTCGGAACCATCTGGTCCTCAGTCTGTACCCAGCTCCCTGTACCAGGCTGGGACAGGCGATGGTAGCTGAGGCCAGCCCCTCCTCGGACATCTTCAGACCAGGCTTCGATGTAGCGCTCCCATATCTTCCTGAAGCTCACCCATTGCGAGGTGGGGTCCCTGGTCAGCTGCGGCAGCATAGTCCCCAGCCTGGGGCCACCTTACTGGCAGTAGCTGAGGAGAAGGGTGGTTGGCGCACCCATGCCTCAGCCTGCCTTTGGGACAGACACTGCGAGCAAGACCCTGGACCCCATCAGTAAGTAAACCTGCCCTTGGGAGCTGAATGGGAGGGGGCTGCGATAGGAGCAGGTCCAAAGTAAAGGACAAGAATGACCCTGTCGGAGGGAGCTAGTCCTGACCAGTCTCAGCTGCAGGAGGAGAGATGGCGTTAAGATAGCAGAGTGGACTTCCGCCAAAATGATTTATCTCAAAGGCATGGAAAGGTGGGTTTTAGAATTCTCCCTTGGAGAATCTTAGACACCTAACATGGCTTACTCCTACTCCCTCCTCCCCCATTCCTGTTACCCCGGTCCCTCCTACTCTTAATGTTTTATGTAACAGACATTTATATGTCACTCACTTCCATAAACAATGGTTACAGACGGGGTTGGGGGTTGGTGATCAGTCATATGATTTTTGCCTTACAAATAGACAGGAGTTCATTCCCCACCCTACCCCATAAAAAGCCTGGTCCTGGGGAGGTAGAGACAGGAAGATCCCTAGAGCCCCTGGCAGTGAGTTTAATTGAATGAGTGGGTTTTAGGTTCAATGAGAGACCCTGCATTGAAATATGGCTCAATGGGCAAAGGTACTTGCCACCAAGCCTGACCTGAGTTCAGTCCCCAAGCCCACAAGCTAGAAAGTGAGAACAGATGTCTGGGAATTGTCCTCTGAGGTCCACACACCACACACTCCTCTCAGGCATAGAAGCACCCATGCACATAAATAAATAGATGCGTGTACAAAAGATAAAGTGGAGAGTGACCAAAAAAGACACCCAACCTCCATCTCTGGCCTTCATACCTGTGTGTATACACACACACAATTATGCGTAATCGCTCTCACTAAAGTATGTAAAGATGATATAGGCTCGGTAACTTAACCTGTGGCCATCGGGCCAGAGTGAGCACGGCCAATATTTTAATCCAGAATTGTCTGTCTCCAGAACCTTCAGTATGACAGTTCTGTGTTTTAAGCAAGAGTTATGATCACTCACTCCCGTCGAAGGCCTCAGGGGAGCCACAGAGACTGGTAACTGGTCCCAACTGGAAACTGCTCTTGTGTCTAATTTTGGAGATTAATCTCTCAAGGAAATAACAGTCTTTGATTTTAGAAAGATGACTTAGGTCAGATTGAAAGAACTTCCTACCGGTGAGAATGCGTGCATAGACATAAGGGCCTGCGGAGCTTGTGTAGACAGCCCTCCACCTGTGCTGGTCAGCTCGGCAGGGCCCACGTCCTAATTACTAAGTGACCTAAGCCTGTCACTCTAATTAGTGAACCTTTAAGACTCCAGAAAGCCATCAACTCCAACCTCTAAAGTTGCCCGGGCTGTGGGCCTGGGGGCCCCCTCTCCATCACCCCAGGGCAGGCCTGAGTCCTCAGGTGTCTTCTGGCGTCTCTGTTTTGCCTCCTCCTGTGGTCTCCTTCCCTACCCTCCAGTTGGGCTATTCTGAGCTCAGCTTCCCCCCAGGACTCCTTCCCCTGGCCAAGCTCCAGTGCTGCCTCTGCTCGAGGTGCTGGGCTCTGAAGGGAAAGGAATCCCGGAGGCACTTGGAAGATTTCCTCGAAGCCTGCCCTGTCATTCCCAGGGCCAGCCCTCCTGGAGAGAACTTGGGGCTCCTCAGGTCCAGAGCCTCATGGAAACTCTCCTGTGGTGATAAGGTTCCTGTCTCGGGGTCACCGTGCCCTCTCTTTCCCCACTGTGCCCTCACTGGCTCTGTGGGCTAACTAGTTATGACTGTGTGTGCTGAGGGAAACTGTTCCGGGGTAGGGTGGGCCACCTGTAGATACCTGTGTTGTTGTTGTTTTGCCCTGACCTACTTGGAAGGTTCAGGGTAGACCCCTGCTGGCCTTGCCTCCTGAGTGTGGGGACTGCAGATGTGTGGCAACACCGCCCTGCTCTGGGAAGTATTTATTCCGCAGCTGCCCAGGGACACAGTGAGAGAGGGACACCAGCTCCAGAGGACAGCCTCAATAAGCAAGCACTGGCCAGAGAAAGAGGCTCTTCAGTCCCTGCCACTGTCCCACATTCCCTGGCTGGCAGGCAGGTGGTGGTGGTGGGGGCTGCCCAGGGGACTGAGCTGTGCCCACCTTCCTCCATGACTGCTGATTCTCCCAGCATCCCCCACAGGAGATAAGAGTCCCCATCTCAGGGCACAGGAAACAGACTCAGGGAGTTGTGTGTGGGGAGTGCCAGGGGCTCTCTGCTCCCCAGGTCCCCTCACTTTTCTGATCAAGCACTCTGCAGTGGGGTTGGGATTCAGAACTGTACTTTCTGCCCCGTGCCAGTGTTTTTCCACCTTGGATGAATAGTCTCCTGTTGCTTTGGAATAAGGGCCCGCCCACTGAAATTGTAATTTCTTTATTTTTATGAATAGGTGATTCATTCACAGTACGAAGAATTCCAGTGGTACAAAGGGGTACACATTCAAACGTCCCCCTCCCACCTGGCTCAACCACCCAGGTTTCCTTTCTGGAGCCCAGTGCTGGTTCCATCATCTTGTGTGTTTTTCTTCTCAGGGGGCTCTGCACACCCAGGGTGTGTGTAGGTACTCCCGTGTACCTCCTCTTCTGCTTGTTCTCCTATAGCCCAGGCTGGAGAACTTTCAGCTCACTGCATGGATGAAGATGGCTTTGAGTGCTTAATCTTTCCTGTCTCCACCACGCACATACTGAGATGACAGATGTGTGCTACCATGCCCGGCCTCGTCGCCATTTTTAAAGTTCTGTACATGCCTGTGCATATGTGCACGCTAGCTCACATGTATGTGGCCACACGTGGGGGGGCATCCATGTGCACAAGTGGGCACATGCATGTGGAGGCCCGAAGTTGATGGCTGTCTTCCCGATTATTCTCTACTTTATACACTGAGGCAGAGCTCCTCTCTTGAACCCAGAGCTCGCCAGTTCACTGAGTCCAGATAGCTGGCTTGCTCGTAGGATCCCATCTCCATACTTATGTTGAGATTGCAAGTGGACGGCCCTGCCTCCTCAGTATTTCGCTGGGTGTTAGGGGATCGAAAGTCTGGTCTCTTAAAATTTGTTTATTTATTGTTTTTATGTGTATGTGTCCTTGCATGCATTTATTGTACCATATGTATGCAAGATACTTTAAGAAATCAGAAGAGACCAGATGATGGTAGTGCACACTTTTAATCCCAGCACTCGGGAGGCGGAGGCAGACACAGACGGATCTCTATGAGTTCTAGGGCAGCCAGATCTACAGACTGTGTTCCAGGACAACCAGAGCCACATAGTGAGACCCTGTTACAAAAAAATCACAAAAACAAAAACAAAACAAAAAACCAAAAAAGAGAGAGAGGAGAGGGAGAGATAAAGAGAGAAACAGAGAGCAAAAGAGGGCATTGGATTCCTTGAAACTGGAGGAACTACTGTTTAGGGATGTTTGTGAGCTTCCACGTGGGCACTGGGAACCAAACCCGGGTCCTTTGCAAGAGCAAGAGGTGCCCTTAACTGCTGAGCCAGCTCTCCAGCCTCCAAACTGAGGTCTCGTGTGCAGTGTTCCACTTGTTGGGCCGTGATCCCATCCCCCTTCCCCATTAAAAAAGTTTAGTTGTCTGTCAGAGGACAAGGTTGTCCTTTTTTTTTTTTTTTTTTTTTTTTCCCGAGACAGGATTTCTCTAGCTTTGGAGCCTGTCCTGGAACTAGGTCTTGTAGACCAGGCTGGCCTCAAACTCACAGAGATCCGCCTGCCTCTGCCTCCCGAGTGCTGGGATTAAAGGCCTGTGCCACCACCGCCCAGCTAAGGTTGTCCATCTTTACATGGGTTCCAGGAGTCAAACTCTTCACCCATCTTCCTGTCGTTAATGTGAATTGAGTGGCTGTTTCCATGCCCTGCTCCGAAAATGCTTTGATATATAACATTATTTTTTAATATATTAACTCAGAACTTAAATATAATTTGAATATTTTCCTCCAGGGTAGGAGTGACTGCAAAACCCTAGGACCCATGGAAGTCACACTATGGCTCTACCGTGGACAGGCTGTGGTGAACCCCATGGCTGTGGACAGAACCATGCCATTCACCATGGGCTCTGAAGCCCTAGGCTATGGTGTATAACATAAACAGTAAAATAGCCTCAGACTGCTTGCTGGTCAGCACAGAGAGCACAAGTTCCCTCTCTGACTGTCGCGCCAAGCCCCATTCAGCCTCCACCTCTGCACACGGGGAATGCACCGTCTCCCAGGGGCCCCTCCTGGCAACCCCCAGCACCCTCCGCCCCATGCCCTGTTAACTTAGCCCTGTCAGGGAGGCAGGTGACCAGTGGTACAGTGTTAGGCCGGGGGAGGCTATAGTGCAGTGATTCTCAACCTGTGGGTTGTGACCCCTTTCACAGGGGCCACCTAAGACCATCAGAAAACACAGATATTTACATTAGGATTCACACAGTAGCAAAATTATAGTTATGAAGTAGCGACTAAAATATTTCTGTGGTTGGGGTCACCACGTGAATTAAAGGGCCACAGCAGGAGGACGGCTGGGAACCACTGCTATAGTCCGCTCTGATTCAGAACCAAGTGCATCTTTGGGCCTCAGTTTCCTCGCCTGTCAGGATAGGATAGCGATCTGTTCCATCTCAGGGAGTGGCTGCGAGGATGGTCTTTGTACATGGGAAGCACTTAGAACTGGGCCGGGAGTGCTGGTTGGCTGGGCTATCGAGGAGGGCTTCCTGGAGAAGGTGACACTGAGCCAGGTCTTTGCTGCAGAGCAGAAGGAAGTTCCCGCGTGGGGCAGGGAGGGTACTCGGGTTGAGGGGAGAGGGCATAAGATGGAAGGGAGCTAGAAACCAAGAGGTGCAGTCCGTGCACTGGGCCCCTTTTCTCTCTGTGGGCTCCTTTTAGTTCCATACAGCTCACTGCGGGGGTGGGGAGCTGGGCCGGCCTGGCCAGAGCTATGGTTTAATGTGATAAAGGGGTGATGTTTGTTTTGTGGTTCCTTCCAAAGGCCCCTGGGGGACCCAAACCTATCCCACATGATGGATGAAATAGCCGGGGATTGGGATTGGCACATCTTAGTTCTTCCCAAAGCCCAGTTCCTCTGCTTGAGACTAAGTCCTTTACTGGAGCTGCCTGATTCTTCTGGAGGACTGACTCGGAGCAGAGAGCAGCTGAGGAGGTCATGGGTGGCCCCTTCATGCACTTCACCGAGCATCGTGTGCACCCATGGGTCCCCTCTGGCCCTTTCTTCCCCAGCTAGATTGGAATCCTTGGTTCCCTAAACTGGCAGTTCCAGAGAGGTGGTTCTGAGGAGGCTGTGGCTTCTGGGTTCTCCCTCAGACTCACTAGCACAACCTGATCATGGCTCTGGGGCTGGGGGAGGAGGAGGGGGAAACAGAGGAGGCCTGTCCTCCAAGACAGGCCTGTGGGCAAAGCTTCCTGTACGGTTCCAGGCTGGAGGCCCAGCCCACCTCAGTACAGAGAAGCCTTTCATGGCTAGGCCTCCAGTGCAGGAGTGTGGAGGTCACTGGGGTGACGGGGTGGGCTGAGTGTGGAGGTCACTCGGGTGACGGGGTGGGCTGAGTGCGGAGGTCACTCGGGTGACGGGGTGGGCTGAGTGCGGAGGTCACTGGGGTGACGGGGAGGACTGGATGCAGAGGTCACTGGGGTGACGGGGAGGACTGGATGCAGAGGTCACTGGGGTGACGGGGAGGATTGGGCCAGAGTGGAAGTGGAAGGAAGGACATGAGACCCAGAACCTCCCATTTTATAAATGAAGGAACTGAGGTACAAGGAAGAGGAGGGAGATGTCTGAGACCACCAAGGGCAGGCATAGTTTCTGAATCCCCAGCAGCAGTGAGCAGAGGAGAGGCCAGGGCCAGGTCTCTGCTCCTGGTTACGTTCCTGTCAGTGTGTGGTTATCTGTCTGAGGACACAGTGGGAGTCCACATGGGAGAGTCACTGCAAGGCCACTGGGGCCGCCAAGCACAGTGAGGGGCAGCTGTCTCAGGCTCCCATGTCCAGAGCCCTTTCTGTACCTTCCCAGGACCCACCCAGGAGAAACACTACCCAATGCCACCTTCTGTCTCATTCCTGGCCACCGATCTGCTGCCTCCTGCTTCCTCCGAGCCCTTCAGGTACATCCCAGCCTGAGCCTCCCCAGCCTTCGCACCTCCACCCTCAAGCTAGCAATGCTGGGCACATAGGAAGGGGGGGCCCCTGTCTCCCCCAACCCCACAGAAATACTCTCCTCCTTATCCTTTCCCCTAACAGCAGGGACTGCTACTGTGAATTGGGGTGGTGGTGAGTCTGTGCAGGGAGGGGCTGGGCTCCCCAATGACTGCCCTACCCCCCAGGCCGGCTGTATCCCTGTGCTCCTTAGCCCGCGCTGGGAGCTGCCTTTCTCTGAAGTCATCGACTGGACCAAGGCAGCCATCATTGCTGATGAGAGGCTCCCACTGCAGGTAGCTCAGGGTCTATACCTTGGTGGGGGGCACGTCAGGGGAGGGACCCCAGGAACCTGGCCCCCTTCTATCCCCATTGCCTCCCTCAGGGGCTCCCATAGATACAGATGAAGGTGGAGACTCTGGTCTTGCTGAGAGCAAGTTTTGAGCCACTTTCAGCCTCAGTTTCTCCATCTCTACAATGGGATAGGTTAGATAGGGTGATCTCTGGAGCTCTGCTGAAAGGAAATGAATTAAGACCCCTTGTCTTTTCCATCTGATGAAACTGACTTTGCTTGGATCTGAAAAATACATGGGAGCTGCCTTGAGAAGTCTGGGGAGTTAGGTGGAGGGCTGAAAGGGAGCAATGGCGATCCTATAACGGAGCCTGGTGGCCACACCTATAACCCCAACAAGATACATAACAAGGCAGGGAGATCAGGAATTCAAGGTCCTCTTCAACCACATAGCAAGTTTGAGGCTAGCCTGGGATAGTGTCAAAAAGAAACAGATACATGAACATGCTTGTGCTTACACGCACACGCACGCACGCACACAACACTACCATCTATCCACTGAGCCTACACATGACCTAAACACTAAATGTGCATTTTCTAGTTGAGTCTTTATAACCACATATGTGGAAGGCATTTAATGCGCCCATTCTACAGATGGAGAAAGTGGGACTGGAGGTGTTGTGACAGTTACTGCCCCCCCCCAATTTGGTGTTTTGAATGGGGTTTCATGTAGCTCGTGCTGGCCTCAAACCCTCTATGCAGCCTAGAATGATCTTGAATTTCTGATCCTCCTGCCTCCAGCTCCTGAATACTAGAACTGCAGGCACGTGTCAATGGTGACAGTGTATGTGGTGTTGGGGATCAAACCCAGGGCTTTGACCGCGCTCTGCAGGCACTTTGTCAACTGAGTCCCCGGTTCCCTTCCTCCTCCCCATCCTCAGCCACTTCTACCCTTTGGTTTTTTGGATTTCTTTTTTTCTTCTTCTTCTTTTCTTTTTCTTTTCTTTTTCTTTTTTTTTTTTTAAGACAAGGTCTCTTAGTCCAAGCTGACCTTGAATTCAAGGCCCTCCTGACTCTGCCTCTCGGGTGCCAGGGTTTACAGGCCCATGCCACCTTACCTAACGTTCAGTGCCACTTAAAACCAGGTCTGTGTGATCCTGAACACAGGGTGCGCATCATGGAAGCTCCCAGCTCCCAGAGCTCTGACATCAGCTTTCTGCTTTCCGGGTCAGTCAGAACCAGATCCCAGACCCCAGGCGTCCTCTTTCTCTACCCCTGTGCCTTCAGGTCCTGGCTGCCCTCCGTGAAATGCTTCCTTCGCGGATTCTCTCCCTGCGCCAGCAGACCCAGTTTCTGTGGACCGCCTACTTCTCTTCAGTGGAAAAAGTCGTCCACACCACACTAGAGGTGAGAGACTCCCGTGCAGGGGCCCCGGGCTTCACTTCAGCCCTTCCCTTCTCCATCCTTCTCTTCCTGGGTTGTGGGTCCTCCCTCGATGCTTCTGGGAAAACCTAGGCACGGATGGCTGTGTGGTCCTGGGCGCGCGTTTTCCCCTAGTCTTGAGCTTGCTCTCGTCTGTGGCCCGTGCGTTCCAAGCGTAGGCTCGCTCTCATGGATGGCGAAGCAGTCTGGAGTGCGGGAAGAACTTGTGTCTGTGGGAGTGAGGAAAGGAGGGAAAGCCATGTCGCCATCTGTCCGCTGTACAATCCCACTACAGAAGTAGGATCCTCTGGCTTCAGCTTCTCGGTTATTCTGTACCAGCGAGGGAAAAGGGTGGGGCTAAGTATTCCTGGTAGAGTTATCTCCTCCCATCGCCCCCTCAGGCCCCGCCTCTTTCAGGCTCTTCCCTTCTCAGGCCCCACCCACAACCTGTCTGAACCCCACACACTAGCCAGCCTGACAGTCGCCTCCTCTTTCCACAGATCATTCAGGACCGGATCTGGGGTGCATCAGGTCACCCCTCACTGATGTGGAACAGCCCCCCGGGGGCACTCCTGGCTCTCCCTACTTTTTCGACGAGCCTGAAGGACTTCCCCTTTTATCACCTGCAACAGGGTATGTCCTGGGGGTGGGACAGCTTGAGGTGACCTCAGCTCTCCCCAGGTTTGTTTCAGCTTTGTCTGTAGATACTCTCAAACTCTAACACCTCTCTTGGTTCTCTGGGGGCCCCCCAACTCAGATCACTCTTCAAGGGGCTCTACCTTCTCCCTCCTAACTAACTGCCTGTGTCTCCTTCCCCAGGCTCCAGCCCTGAGAGCGGTTTCAGTGCCCTGATCTGGGCGGGGGTCTCTGGCGAGCCCCTGCTGAAGCTTATCCAGGTGGTGGCAGGTTCCCGGCACTGTGCCCAGGTCTGACCCTCCCCCCCCACCCCGACAGCTGGAACCCTGGGGCCCAGGGTGGACGCAAGGAGCAGAGCAAGGCCCTAGATGACCACACATCTGGGGAAAGGCAGACTTTCAGTCTGAGGTTTCTTGTTCTTTCCCTGAACTACATCAGAATTGGTGAAGCCCTAGAAGACGTGGTACTTCTTGGTGGGGCTGGAGGAAGTATTCACTCACTCATTCATTCATTCATTCATTCGTTTTCTCACCTTGAGACCAGACCTGGGCATCAGTGCTGAGGACCAAAGAAAGAACAGGGGAGGACTCCTCCCCTTGATCTGTAATGTTAGCAGTTCTTGTACCGACACTGTCCAGTCTCACTTCCAGGGAACACAGGTTTCCAAGTGTGGTGGCTCATGCCTGTAATCCCAGCACACGAGCTGGGAGGGTGCAGAGAGATGGAGGCAGGCTAGCCTGGCCACACAGTGAGTGCAAGGCCAGCCAAGACTACATAACAAGATCCTGTCTCAAAAACCATATAACAAACAAAAGCAAACAGGGATGGGCAGGTGGCTCATTGGTTAAGAGTGCTTGTCCTTTAAGAGAGCCCGGGTCCGGCTCCCAGCACCCACATGGCTCACGACCATTGGTGATGGTCATTCTAGGGGATCTGGTGCCCTTCTGACCTCTGTAGGCACCAAGCAGGAAGGCATCTGGTGCACAGACGTGCAGGCAGAACCTTCCTGCACATAAAATAATAAATCCATCTAAGCGAAAACAAAAACCCACCAAAGACTCCAGGTTGACTCTCAGAGGACAGGAGTAGCTCGGCCAGGGTGAAGAGGGAACCTCTCTCCAGTTAGGTCATTGGGACTGAGCAGAAGATGACAAGGACGAGGGTGACACACGGCTGTAATCACAGCACCTGGGAGGCAGTGGCAGACTGAATTCAAGACCAGCCAGGTCTACTTAGTGAGTTCCAGGACAGCCAGGGCTGTATAAAGAGACCCTGTCTAGGGCGACCACTCAGAGATCTGCTTCCCTCTGCCTCCTAAATGCTGGAATTACAGGCATTCACCACCACTGGTCTCAGCCAGAATTCTTGTGCCTTCCAGAAGGTGGCAGTGAAGGGACATGCATCCACCAAGTCCCCGCTCCCACACGTGCAGAAGTAGCTGCTCTCCGCGCTCCCTCCACCCTATGAAAGGCCATCCCCGAGACTCCCCTTCTAATCCCAATCCCAACTTCAGATACATCCCCTTTCTTCCTAGATCCTGATCCTCTGGAGCAGTGAGGAGCCACCCCCTGACAGGTGGCCTGAGACAACCGTGCCCTTGACAGTCATTGAGGGGCACAGGAAGGTGAAGAGGGAGGACTCCAACTGGGGACCAGGGAGGATTGACCCATGATGTCCTGAGCCTAGCTGGGCTTCTATATGGGTCTGAAGGAGTCAGGCCATGGGTTGTAGCTGCAGGTCTAATTGGACCGATTCTCTTATGCTAGGATGGGTCTCACTGGCACACATTTGCCTGCTCTGTGCAGGGTCCTGGGTTCCATTTCTAGCCCTGGGAAATACACTTACAGAGTACTGAGGTTCCCATCACATGGGAGGCAAGAGACGTCAGGGATGTCTCAAATAAGGGGTGAAGTCTCGGATGAGGAACGTGGGCTCGTGGAAAAATACTGCAGAGAGCAGCACCATGGGCTGGAAAGGGGGGGAGCGGGGAACCCGCACAACGCCACACCACATGCCCCATGTCGTGGCCTTCTAGGCAGACACTTTCATCTCACCAAGTCGGATTTTTTTCAAATAATGCATCTGATGTGATAATAGAGGGGACCCTAGCTGCCGAACTAAAGGGCCCTTAGAGACAAAGGGGAAACTGCCTTCTAGGCTTGTGGGCAGGTTTCTGCATCCCAAGCTTTCCCTTCTACACCCTATCTGAAGGGCTTCTTCTTACTGGGTGGGGGTTGAGGGGTGCTTCTCATGCTGAGACGCCCTCAGCTCCCTCCACCCCATCACAGGCCAGCGATCGATTCTTCCCGTATGACAACATCAGCACCAATGCCGTCCTCAGCCTCGATGTCCACAACGCTCTTTCTACCAGTGAGGTGAGGGCCGGGCCCGAGAGACCTCCAGTGTGGTGGGGACACACCCAAGACACGCCACGTTCCCATGCCCTGAGATCTAACCCTTTGCTCCTGACTGGGCAAGTTTCCCCGAGTTTCCCAGGAACACTCACGCTAAACTCCTAGTAAGACTCCAAGCAATGGCTCCCATCCCCTAAGCTTTGCTCCAATCCCTCAGGCAGGCTGGCCTCCCCACTATAGGCTGTAAGGATTTTGGTCAGGAAGTTCCTCCTCATTGCTCGCTTAAATCCCTCTGCAGGTGGACTTTGCCTTTGCGGTGTGGCAGAGCTTCCCTGAGCGGATGGTGGGCTTTCTGACGTGGAACCACTTCTGGAATGAGGCCCGGGGTGGCTGGGGCTACAGTACTGAGCTGGCCAATGAATTCTCCATGGTCCTCACTACGGCTGCCTTCTACCACAGGTGCAAACGTTGACCCCAGCATAGGGAGAAAGGGCCAGAGGCTCCAGTCCCCAGGATTCCTGCTGTCTAGAGTCAAGGTTCAAGGCCTAGATAAACCTCTTCCCAGTGATGTGATCTGGGGGGCTTCTCCTTCTCTTTGAGCTGGGCTGGAGGCTAGCTCAGTTGGTAAGAGCACTTGGGTAGCATTGTGCAAAGCCTTGGATGCCATTACCAATCCTGACTAAAAGTGGGCACGTCGGCACACAGCTGTAATCCCAGCACTGGCTCAGTGGAAGCTGGGGGATCAGGAGTTCAGGGTCACAGTCAGCTGCGTGGTGAGTTTGAGGTCAGCCTGGGATATGTGGAAACCCTGACGCAGAGACGAGCTCAAGCTGCCATCATGTGAGCAAGTTCCCCACTTTCCTGAGGGCCGAGATTACAGATATTGTTCCCCACTTTCCTGAGGGCTGAGATTACAGATATTGTTCCCCACTTTCCTGAGGGCTGAGATTACAGATATTGTTCCCCACTTTCCTGAGGGCCGAGATTACAGATATTGTTCCCCACTTTCCTGAGGGCTGAGATTACAGATATTGTTCCCCACCAGGCCTGGCTTCTGGGGCTTCTTGAAAGTGATTCTTTAATCCACTTAAACCTCATCCATGTATCATGGAACTGGCTCTCAGGATGGAGAAGGATAATCCCCGTGTGTGCAGAGGGGGCCCAGCTTGTACACAGCCTCCCTGAAGCTGGTCTTTGGGTAGCCATGTTTGATGGCTTCGGAACCATCTGGTACTCCCCCTGCCACCCAGTCTGATTCTGTCTGAGTTCAGATTTGGGAGCCCAGAAGGTGGGCCCTAAGGAGGTGTTGGAGGGACAGGATACATCACTGCCCATCTCCTAAGCCACAGGGCACTTGGAAAGCCTGGTCATGCCCAGGACAGGAGCTCCCTGTGAGGAGGTGGAGTACGGGTCTTAGAAAATAGCTTGAGGTCTGGGGACCAAGGATGGAGAATGGATCCTGCCTGCAGCCTTTCCAATCCCCTAAGGCCTACCTTATATCTCACAGGTACTACCACAACCTCTTCACCCACTCCCTTACTAAGGCCCTGAGGACCATGGTAGACGACACTCCTGCCTGTGTGGACGTCCTGATGAACTTCCTGGTAGCAACTGTCACCAAGCTGCCCCCTATCAAGGTGCCTTATGGCAGGCAGCACCAGGACGCTGCTCCGCCGGTGAGAGGACCCCGGGGACTGGTCCGCACTAGGAAAGCACGGGTTGGGAAAGGAAAAAAAGGCGGATTCTCTTTTGCCGTCTAATCCAGCTCTTGCTACAGCAGGGGTGAGGGCTCAGAAAAACAAGCTTCATGGATGCGTTTCCCTTCCACCTCTTAGGTAGCTGAGGGACCTGGGCCCAGACCGGAGCCTCAGCCTCTGGCTCAGGACTGCATCAACCGTGTGGCAGCAAGGTTCGGCCACATGCCTCTGGTGTCCTCTCGAGTGCGAATGGACCCGGTGCTGTTCAAGGACCCGGTGTCCGTGCAACGCAAGAAGTACCGCAGCCTAGAGAAGCCCTAGGTAAAGCGCTGCACCTGCCTGCTGGACAGGAGACAACCAATCAAAACTTTTACGGATAAAAGTCACGTCCGGGTTGGCCCGGCACTACAGGGCGCCCTGAGGGGCGGGGTCTCCCCCTGGCTGAGGCGGATCTGCGTTTGGCACAGGCCGGGACACAAGCCGATCCCATTCCCAGAAATGCCTTTCTCTGTATCTCTGCCTGATCCATTCCTAACCCGCATGCCCACTCACGTCTTTGGTGGTTCGAAGTCCTCGCACGATTCACACTGAGTGCTGTGAACACCGCAGGGCCTCAGGACGGGCCTGGGAGCTCCGGAGGGCGGATCTTGCCCTCCTCTCTTCGGTCTGGCAGGTGCATCGTAAGTTTTTTATTTTTTATTTATTTATTTTTTTTCGAGACAGGGTTTCAATGTGTAGCCCTGGCTATTCTGAAACTAGCTTTGTAGACCAGGCTGGCCTCGAACTCACAAAGATCCGCCTTTCTCTGCCTTCCGAGTGCTGGGATTAAGGGTGTGCGCCACCACCGCCTCGCTCATCGTAAATATTTCACCTAACTGGATGTCAGCGTTGTGGAATGTGGGCGGCCAGAGTGTGCAGACAAAACTCCATCCCCTACTCTGGGGTTCCTAGTCCATGAAGAAAGCAGACATCCGTAGACACCAGGGTTGCCAGGCTCAATCAAGAGTGAGCAAAGGGGGCTGGAGAGATGGCTCAGTGGTTAAGAGCACTGACTGCTCTTCTAGAGGACCCGGGTTCAATTCCCAGCACCCACATGGCAGCTCACAACTGTCTGAAGATCCAGTTGCAGGGGATCTGACACCTTCACACCAGCGCACATAAAATAAAGTTAAATAAACCATAAAAATATTAAAAAAAAAGAGTGAGCAAAGAAGCCAGGACTCAGGAATAACTGGAGAATTTTGGGTGTTTTGTGCCAGAGATGGCAGATGCTGGTGGTCTCTGGAGCGACCAAACTACCGCACTGCACTACCAACCTTGACCACTAGAGGTCAGCTGCTGCACTACTCTCCCTTTAGGAATGGAGTTTGGTGTTTGGTTTTGCTTTCTTCATTTTTTTTTTCTTTCGTTTTTCATTTTTTCAAGACAGGGTTTCTCAGTATAGTCCTGTCTGTCCTGGAACTCATTCAGTAGATCTCGAACTCCCAGAGATCCACCTGCCTCTGCTTTCCAGAGAGCTAGGATTAAAAGTGTTCGCCACTATTTCCTGGCTTTCATTATTATTATTTTTTTTTTTTTTGGAGGGTGGACATGAGAAGTGAGACAAGATCTGACTCTGTAAACCCAGGCTTACTGCCTCAGCTTCCCAAGTAGAGTTAAGAGGCGTGAGCCACAGTGCCTGACTATGGAGTTAAAGACTGAGTGAGAGGGCGAATTGAGGGGAAGTGGAGGCACGGCTGTGTGTAGCCCCCGTCTGGAAGCTCGGGAGGAATATGACAGAAGCCCACTCTGGCCTGCATACTCGGAGCTTGGGCTGTTCGCAACTGCGCTGGTTGCGGGGAGAGGGCTGTCCTCGGTGTCCTGTTGGTGAGAGTGGAGTAGGGGAGGGACTTTTCCTGAGTTCGTCCACCTGGAACTGGAATTATCACTTCCGAAATAAAGCACGTGTCCTCGCCCACTCATGCTCAGGCTATAAATACCCACGCAGCAGCTGCATGGTGTGGCGGGCGCTCAGGGTCAAGGGGGAGCGTGGGGGGGGTCTGGGGTGACTCCAGACGGTGGGGGTGGGGTCTAATCCAGGCCCAAGGTATCAGGTGTTCTCCTTCTTTGATGGCTTGGACCACTGTGGAAACTCCCATGACTAGGTTGCTGGCCGGAACAGTCTGTCCCCTGAGGCCTCTCACCCCCTTTTTCCAGCTTCACTCCTGGCCCCTGTATGACTCAGGTCCTTCCTGGATTCTATCACAGCCCGGTGTGGAAAGTGGGCCGTTTATTGGAAGCCGGGAGCTGTCAGATGCTTGAGGTGCAAGAGGGGACTAGAGATTAAAGTGAGGGGAGTGGCCTGGCCCATGGTCAAGAGCACTTGAGGGTGAGGAATCTGCACAGCTGCAGTCTAGGCAGCCTGCCAAGGATGGAGGGCACCCAGTGCCAGCGCCAGCCCGGGGACAGGAGACACCTTTGCAGGACAATAGGCTGCCTGGGCTGTGCCTGTGTGGAAGGCAGCATTGGATTCAGCAGGTCTCAACCCCAGGGTATGCGGGACGTGTCTCACACCGGCTGTGTGACTTAGCCTCTCTGAAACTTGGTTTTAATGAAACCTGTGGGGACTAGAGAGATAGCTCAATGCCTAAGAGCATTTTCTACTCTTGCAAAGGACTCTGCCTGGGTTCCTAGCACCCACATTGGGTGGCTCAAACACCCATAACTCCTATTCCAGGGCATCTAACACCCTCTTCTGGTCTCCATAGGCACCCAATCACACGGTTCATATGCAGATAACTGTGAGCACGTGTACACACGTACACACACACACGCACGCATCACATACTACTTAAAAGAGGAAGACGACAGTCTAGGGGCTCATGTCTATAGTCTCTACAGCACTCAGGAGGCTGAGGCGGGGCAGGAGACCCTCTGAAAATCCCAGGCCAGTCTAGACCTCATGGACAGCAAGACCTATCTCAGAACATTGGCAACCACGAAAAGGACAGCAATGACCAGCTCTTGAGAGGTACAAAGGAATGGCACACAGATATCCCTAATATCCAGAACCTTCAGGGTAATAGAGGCTGAGGGGTGGGCGCTTGGTTACTTGAGACTAGAGTACATAGCCACGAGGACCTTCCCCATCCTGGGCCACATTGATTTCACACAAACCTTGAGGAGCTGAAGGACCCCTGAGCCTGAGTCACAGGCAGCCAGTGACAGTGCTGTGAGGCAGAGTTTGTTCTTTTGTTCTTAGTTTTTTTGTTTTGTTTTTAACAGATGGAGAGAGGGTCAAACGAGAGGTCAGGTGGTGAGTGGTTCATGCTCTAATCCTCCTCAGGCGGCTGAGACAGGAGGATGGGAATTACAGGCTAGCACGGGTTATCTAAAATTAAAAATTGAAAAAGCCAGATGTATCTGCAGTATACCTGTAGTTCCAGCATTTAGGAGGCAGAGGCAAGAGGATCGGACACCTGGCCAGTGAGTCTCTAGGTGGAAGTACAGGGACTGGTGACCCAGAACCCACGGTGGAAAGAGAAAACCAATTCCCAAAAGTTGTCCTCTGACCCACAAGCACCATGGAACATAAATGCCTATACTTGTGCATGGAACACAATAATAAATAAAAAAAATTAAGGGGCTGAAGAGATGGTTCAGTGGTTAAGAGCACTGGCTGCTTTTCCAGAGGATCCAGGCTCAATTCCCAGCACCCACATGGCAACTCACACCTAACTGTAACTCCAGTTCCAGAGCTGACACCCTCACACAGACATACATGTAGGCAAAAATCATAAAATAAAGTATATAAAAGCTTTAAGATGATCAGGAGTTCCAGGTCATCTTGGGATACCTGAGAAATCTGTCACCAAAAAACAAAAGCTAAGGCGCTGGAGAGATGGCTCAGAGCCAAGAGATTCTGGGTTCAGTCCCAGCACCCACATGGTGGCTTACAATCACCTCTAATTTGCATTCCAGGGGATCTGATGCCTTCTTCTGGCCTCCAATGGTGCATGTACATGGTGCACATACATGCCCTACAAGGCAAAACACTCATACACATAAAAAAAATTAAAAACCCTAAAGACCAGATTCCAAAAATATAAAACAAATGCTTGCCATTTATTTTAAAAGTGGGATGCTGTTGGTGGAGGAGGACACTTAGCCTCTTACCTGCCAGGGCAGCGTGAAGACAGGAGGCTGGGAAGCTGGTCTGGCCTTGACAACAGCCTTTTCCAGGACTCTGATCAAAGTGACCCATACACAACCACCAGGAATGTGGCAGGCTTGGCTGTCTTCACAGCCCTGTGGGGGAGGTGTCCCGAAGTTCCAGGTTTCTGTGTAAGTCACCCACACTGAGAAGTGACCTTAAAGACTGGTCTAGAGCAGATGTACACATTGGCCCAGGGCTTCCTAAGGAGGCCTGTCACCTCTGAGACCGGATGGGCCTCTCCTCTTGCGTCTTGTAACCACAAGCCAGTTTTAGGGACTCTTCACCCAGACTCCAAGAATACCCCTCCTTGTTAGCCCCTGGTTACATCCTCCTCCCTAGGTTAACTAGGTCGGGTCATCTTCCAGGTAACAGAGCACAATCTACAATCTCCTGGGGTCCTATCTGGTCAGAATCTGTCCCTGGCATGTGTGTCAAGGCCATGGCTACACTGACAGCTTCCTGGGCTGGGGTACCAGGAAGAGAAACCAGCCAGGTCCTTCTGTAGTTAAGAGGCCTCCTCCAGGAAGTCACATGGAGGCCACAGTTCAAGTGACCAAGACACAGAGAAGCCTCAGGTGTCCTTTGGCCCCACATCTCAGGGATGGCCTTGGTAAGTCATTATGGGGGCTCCCAAGTGCTGCAGGGGGGACCAACTGGGGAAAGGCAAGCAAATAGGGGGCTGGGGGGGATCCTTGAGGCCAGTCTCCTAGAAGCAATTCTTCCTGGTCAGAAGAATGGAAGCTAAGTTCTACCCCTGGCCTAGGGTTAAGATGTAACATTCTAACCTGCTCCAAAGATCAGAACATTCCATACCACTGTCCCCTCCCTCAAGGGTGGCTCAGGTCTGACAAGCTGTCATCGATGCCAGGAATTCACAATGAAGTGCTGAGAAGCAACCCCACCAAGTTGTCCTCTGGCTGCCACACACATTCTTTGTAGAGTTCATTCAGTTGGGCCTGACGGTACCCAGATATGTGCCAAGGAAGTGAAAGGCATGATTCTCCCCTTAATTAAGGTACTTCTGGATCTCTGCTGATAGGCCTAACTGCTAAGTCAGCCTGCTTCCCCAAATTCTAATTCAAAAGCATGATTTCTCCTTTCCCCCTTTTATCTCATTTTTCAACCTTTAATTCTGTGTGTGTTCGTGTACGCTGCATCCTCTGTTGCTCTCCAACTTCTTTTTTGAGGTACGGTCTCTCACTGAACCTAGATTGCACAGATGTGGTCAGACTAGCTGGCTAGCCCCAGGGACCGACCCTATTTCCACCTCCCACTAAGCCCAAGGTGCATAGCATCCAAACCCAGCTGCTATTCCTGTCTCTGTGGCAGGCCACTACCCAGAATCATCTCCCCAAACTGACCAAAACCCTAAGCAGGCTCGTCCCAACACGCTGAGCCTTCTCAGTGTTTCTCTAACACCGCCCCCCACCCCGTTATAGCCATTCTGTTTTACAGAACTCCCCTAACTCAAAGGCGTGGCTTTCTTTCTCCCTAGCTCTCCTTGCAGCGTCTGCTGAGATTTACAGCTTGCCTGGCCTGTGTGTTTTTCCTCCCACAATCTAATAAAATGGTCTTCAAAGTATCTTTCTGAGTCTGTTTCAAAATTCTTTTATTAATGAGACTGACCCTACAAAAGGGAGCCTGTCTACCCAATCATGTGTCTAGACGTGTATAGGACACCCCAGAGTCCCCTTCCGTGCCTCCGTACCTTTCCAGCTGGGACATTAGGAAGGACTCCAGCTGAGGATCCAGCCCAAACACAGTCCTGGAGAAGGATGGCCTCATCTGCCCCAGGCACATCCTGTGGGCTCATGGGAGGTCAATGAGAGTCCCACTGGCATGGGCCAAGGCAGGCTGTGCCTTGAACCTGGCGTCCTGGATGGACACTGGCGCCGCCATGCGTCCTGGCCATGCCTCTGATGGCGTCTGCCCAGAGAGTCAGTCTGAGGGGCCCTGGCACGCCTGGCAGTGCTCCATCTCTTCAGAGTAGCTCTCGATCTGGATGGTCATGGTGTGGAAATTGAACCTCCTCTGGAGGCGGTCCCTAGCCACCTTCAGCACAGCTTGGGCATCAGCATTCTGAGCTGGGGAGAGAGAAGAGTGGGATGCTTGGCCTCACGTCTACCCCTGGGGGATAGACTAGGGACAAGCAATGCCAGGGGCTATCCTGCACCAGACAAGCCCGAGGGCAAGGAAAGCACTGGCCTTACAGCTTGAATGTGTCTCCCCGACCAGCTCACCACCACCCCCTGCAGAAGTAATCGGACCACCCCAAACAAGACCTCTGTTATCTTCCTCCATAAATGCAGTGGTAAGGCTCAAAGGGCATTTCGATGCTCAGCGTGTGGTCAGAGCTTGGCACACCCTCAGGAACAGCCCGGGCCTCTGGCTGCTTCTCTTCACCTTCACTCACCGATAGCTATGTGGACAGACAGCACCGGCTTGGCCACTGTCAGCGCCCAGATATGCAGGCTGTGCAAGGCCTCCACCCCATCCACGGACAGCAGGAGATTCTTCACGGCTGTGAAGTCCACACCTTTGGGAGTCCCTGGGAAGAGTGAGCGCAATGGTGAAGGACACTACCCTCCCATCACGCTCCATTCCTCCAGAGCCTCCTCGGCCAGCCAGCAGGTCCCCTGTGGCGCTCATCCCTCAGTCTGTCTGTCCTGTTACACCAACTGGAATGACCTCACGGATTTATCTGTTGTATCTACAATGGAAACTCTGAGCCCATGAGTCTGTTATGCTCACAGGTAAATGGTGTCTATTTGATTTTAGACAGAGTCTTGCTATGTACCCCAAGCTGGTCTCGGACCCCAATTCTGCTTCACTTTCCTGGGTGCTGGGATTACAGGTGTGGCCCCACCAGGCCCTGTGAGGCCAGACATCTTGATGAAAACAGCCTGGAAGCCCCAGACCAGCAGCCTACTCTTCCAACTGTCCCTGACCCTCCAGAAAGCCATGGCTTGGGCCTAAGCCCCAAGGCCTAAAGTGTGGGGCAACCGTGTGGATTAGATTGGGAGTTCCAGACACCAGTCACCGCTGCGGCTAAGGCAGGAACGGGTTTGGGCCCCCAGAGACCCATGGGAAAGGACTGAACTGGTGTGGAGTCTCTCGGCAACTGTGGTGGTGGACGCCTATATTTTCAATATGGTAGAGGCTGACGCAGTCCAGTCTGAGCTGCATATAGAGACCCTGTCTCAAAACCAGTGGGGGATTACAGAGATGACTCAGCAACCATATCTGTAATGAGATCCGAAACCCTCTTATGGCACACAGGCATACAGGCAGGCAGGACACTGTATACATAATAAATAAATAAGTCTTTTTTTTTTTTATAGCGATAGGCTTTTGTGTTGCCGGGTTTTTTTTTTTTAATTTTTTTTGTTCTTTATGGTTTATTTAACCTTATTTTATGTACATTGGTGTGAAGTTGTCAGATCCCCTGCAACTGGATCTTCAGACAGTTGTGAGCTGCCATGTGGGTGCTGGGAATTGAACCCGGGTCCTCTGGAAGAGCAGTCAGTGCTCTTAACCACTGAGCCATCTCTCCAGCCCCAATAAATAAATCTTTAAAAGCAAAAACAAAACAAAAAAACCTCAGTGTGTTTAAAAAAAAAAAAACAAAAACCAGCAACAACAAAAATACAACAGGGGATTAGAAAGGTGGTTCAGTAGTAGGGAGCAGTTGCTGCTCTCCAGAGGACCAAGGCTCAGTAGTGGGAGCACTTGCCGCTCTCCCAGAGGACCAAGGCTCAGTAGTGGGAGCACTTGCCGCTCTCCCAGAGGACCAAGGCTCAGTAGTGGGAGCACTTGCCGCTCTCCCAGAGGACCAAGGCTCAGTAGTGGGGAGCACTTGCTGCTCTCCAGAGGACCAAGGCTCAGTAGTGGGAGCACTTGCTGCTCTCCAGAGGACCAAGGCTCAGTAGTGGGAGCACTTGCCGCTCTCCAGAGGACCAAGGCTCAGTAGTGGGAGCACTTGCCGCTCTCCCAGAGGACCAAGGTTCAGTTCCCAGCACCCTTTGATCCCAGCACTAGGAAGGTGGAGGCAGGCATATCTCTGTGAATTTGATGTTAGTGAGACCCTGTTTCAAAAATAAAACTAAAAAAAGTTGCTGGGTGTGGGGTGTATGCTTTTAACCCATAACTTGGGAGGCAGACTTTGAGGCCAACCTGATTTTGAGTTCCAGGCCAGCCAGGGCTACACAGTGACCCTATTTCAAACCCCGCCCCCCATCTCCAACAAAATCCCCAAACACCGGAAACAAATCCCAGTCTTCCTGGGAAAAGGCACCTGATGACTGGGGGTGGGGCTCCAGGTGTTACCAAGGCCGCCCAGCGTGTGACCAGCAAGGGCCCGGCCCGCACATTCCAAACAAGGGAGGAGGCAGCCCTGGGCCCAGGGGGAGGGTAAGCACTGGCTGGGACCTATCTAGGAACTGGCGCACCTGATCAACTCAGAGCTCTAAGGACCTGTGTTAGGTTGCAGACTTCCGCTCACACTCTAGTGTGGGGGTTGTCCAGACAGCCACACTGCCCCTGAGGTGGATTAGTGAGCCACAGGCCGAGGGAACCCCAAAGTCAGGCTGGGAGAGACTTGAGCTGCTAACAGTACCTAGAGTTCTGTTAGATCTCCCAGAACTCACGCTAAACACCACGCACATACATGCACAGTAGTAATCCCAGACGAGGCAGAGACGGGCAGATACCTTGGGACTGATTGATTGGCCAGCCAGCTTGGTCTAATTATAGAGTTCCAGAGGATAAAGGGAGGACCTGAGTTCAGGTGCCCAGTACCCACAAGAAAAACAAAGACATGTGTGGCTGTCCTCACTAGTAACCCTAGGTGGCTTGCTGGTCAGTCAGCTTGGAGAAACTAGACAGCTCTAGGTTCAGTAGGAGACCTTAGTAAGTTATTAAATAAATAATTAACTAATTAAGGGCTAGCTGAGTGGCGGTAGCACATGCACGCCTTTAATCCAGCAGAGGAAGGTGGATTTCTGTGAGCTCAAGGCCACACTGGTCTACAGAAAGTTTCAGGACAGCCATGACAACAACAACAAAAACAAAAAAGGACTGGAGAGATGGCTCAGAGGTTAAGAGCACTGACTGCTCTTCCAGAGGTCATGAGTTCAATCCCCAGCAACCACATGGTGGCTCACAGCCATCTGTAATGAGATCAGGCGCCCTCTTCTGGCCTGCAGGCATATATTTATTTATATATAATAAATAAATCGGAAAAGCAAAATAAACAAACCAAAAAACAACCAAAATAAGGTGAGCCAGGAATGGTACCGCATCCCGGAAGTAGAAGCAGATGAGTTCCTGTGGGTTCAACGCCAGCTTAGTCTACTCAGTGAGACTCTGGTCTTAAAAATTTGGGTGAGAGCTTGGTATAGTGGTGGGGCACGCCTTTAGTCCCAGCACTCAGGAGGCAGAGGCCAGTTTGCTCTACAGCATGAGTTCTAGGGCAGCAAAGGCTACACAGAGAGACCTTGTCTTGAAACAAAACAATAAAAATCAGGGTACAGAAGATACCAAATCAGGGTAAAGAAGATACCCCACTGTCAAGCTCTGGTTTCTACATACAACAGATGAACACAGACATCTGCATACACCCCACCCCCAAACCCTAAAACTCTAGGTCTGAGGTACCTTCCATGAGAACCAAGATCACATCTCTCAGGATGGTTAACGTCGTCCCCAAGACCAGGATGGAGAAGAGGAAGGTGCAGATGGGGTCCACATATTTGTACTCAGGCTGCAGGAAAAGTAGACAGACATGGGTCTCCCCATCATCTCCCAGCATTCACCTGGGTCTTCCGATCTCCCTCCTACCAGCACAGTATCAGGGAGGTCTCCCTTTCCAGGGTGAGCATGGGACTCACTCTAGCCTTGTCTTTGAATTTTCTCCTCTGTTCTCCATCCAGTCAACCTCAGGACACATCTCTTCCTAAAGAGCTAACGCACAGGCAGAGCTAAAGAGGAATATCAGCATTTGATTCGCCATTCCCATTTTATAGATGGGGAAACTAAGGTTCGATGAGACCTCAGCCACACACATGGCTCACTTTACATCTCACTGCCTCTGTGTGATAGGCAATGCCTGGGCTTCAGCAACACACAGTCCTGGGCTGGGAAACGGTACAAGTAACAACCTTTCTGAATGGCATAAAGCACAATTGCCTACCTTTTGGGCTTATTGTAGAGGTTAAAAAATGCCAGCACTCAGTATTACCTTCCCTTTCTCTACCTTCTCATCCTAAGCTGGAGGGGGCCTAGCACGGGGGAAAAAGCCCTGCACAGAGCCAGGTACTGCCCCACCTCCCTCCCCGTGCCCACTCTGACCTTGAAGTATATAACGTAGGCAGCCACCAGGACACCCAAACTCTGCAGAAGGTCCCCAATCACATGGATGAAGGCTGCTCGGACACTGGGGTTCTCCTGTTGCTGTTGGCTGTCTTCATGGCTTTGGTCACCATGGCTGTGCCCATGTCCATGGCTTTGCCCATGTCCATGGCTGTGCCCATGTCCAGACTGATAAAGGGCCAACCCCATTCTAAGAAAACAGACAAGACTCAATGAGGAAGCAAAGGTTTCAAGTCAGCTAGGCACAGTCTACCCATTGGGGCTGGCCTCCCGAGAGTGAAATTCTGAAGCCCCATCACTCAGTGACCCTCTTAGGCTTAGGAATCTAGTCCTATAGCCTTAGCTCATAGCCACAGGGCAAAGAGCTCTGCCCACAGTGGAAGAATGACTGGGTGCAATACCCCAAAGCTGAATTTCAGAGCAAGGGAGCACCAAGGAAGTCATCTAGTTCATCTCCTCATGGTGCAGGAGGGGAACCTGAGACAAGAGAGCCAAGGAGACAGAAGGCCCAAACCTATGATTTACCCACCCTCCCTCTCTTTACTGAGACCAGTTCTAGCCACGCCAACCTGACTTGCCCTTTGGTCCAGCATGAACCAGAAACATCCCCTTTGCTGTGGATAGCCTCGAAGTTTATTCTCCGACATATAACATGGGGGAGGGGGTTTGAAATGGCAGAGGTGCAGACCTATAACCTCTCACGTCCTTGGCCTAAGGTCTAAAGGAGAAGTGATGTACGCCAGGTGCCAGCGCTCCGGCCGTGAGGGAAATTCTGTGTTGGGAGGGGAGCATGGACTCCTTCCACTGGGAGCTGAGAGATTTGCATATGGGGATGGGGGGAGGAGGAGGGACAATTATAGGGAACTGGGGCCACACTCACACAATGTTCACAGCCACAGCGCAGGCCGACGTGATTAACATGGTGTCTCCTTTGATCTCATAATCTCCAGAAATCAGGCGCTGCACAGCCAGGTACACCAGCACCCCAGTTACCACCCAGATGGACAGCACAGACACCAAGGCTCCGAGGATCTCTGGATAAGAGCCCAACCACAGGAACAACCTCAGCCTGGGCCCAAAGGGTGGGAAGGCCTACTCCCTCCATGCAAGCCTCTCCCCACTGCGGTCAGGATCTGGGTGTCTTTGGTGTCTCCTGAAGATACGCCTCATCCCGCCAACTCATATATGAGAACTCATATCTAGAATCATTTAGCTCAACCTTGTTTGCTGAATGTGGGAAGAAACATATATATATATGCACGTATATATACACACATATAACATATAATATACATATGCACGTGTATAACATATATATAATATATAATATACATGTATATATGCACATATAACATGCATGATATACATATGTGCATATATGCACATATACATAACACATAATATACATATATATACATTCTGGCCAGCATGGCGGTGTATATCTCTAATCCTAGAATGTGGCTGCTAAGGCAAAGGGACTGCCTGAGTTTGATATTTATGGTTTTTGTGGTCTCACTATGTAGAACTCAAGAGATTCACCTGCCTCTGCCTCCCTTGTGCTGGGATTAAGGGCATATGCCTAATTTTCCCACCCAAATAAAGGTAAGGTCACTCCCTAATTTAATTAAAGGTAACAGAAGAGGGCCAGACTCCCCAAAGCTGGAGTTAAGTTACAGCCAAGAGCAGTGGATGCCAGCGGCTGAGCCACCTCCAGTTCCTTGTTTTGCTCAACTGACAAATGGAGGCTGAGGACACTGGGCCATCTCTCTGGACAGGAAAGGGACAGTGCCATCCAGAAGGGAACTAACAGCTTAAGGCGGTGTTTACTGACCTTTCCCTACCCGACAGGGCATCCATAGTGACAGGCAATGCCAGTACTATTGTCTTTTGTTCTGGGCCACTATTTTCTAAGCAAGAAAGGTGAACTTTGCTTCTCCATTAACTAGTAGCTCCCAGATAACTGGCACCAAGTCTGTCCCATCAGATTGGGAGTTCTCAGGGGACAGAAGCCAAAGCAGACACCCCCTTCCCCACACAAGCTACTTTTTCGGCCTTACTCCTGGCATTCCTGTCATGACACAGGCCTTAATTCCAGTCCTTGGGAGGCTGTGGCAGTAGAGTTACTGAGTTTGACCCTGGCCTGGGTTATACAAGTGAGTTAGAAGCCAGCGGGGACTACCTATCAACATCCTGTTTATTTAAAAAAAAAAAAAAAAAAAACAAACTAGCTGGGTGTGGCACATGCCTGGGATTGCAGGACTTGGGAGGTGGGGACCTGAGGATCAGGAATCTCACGGCCAGCCTGGGCTACTAGAGGTGCGGTCTCAAAAAACTAAAAATTCCAAACAAATCTGTTTTGACCCGTGCTTTCTCTCTTGGATCAACCCTGTCTGTGGCCCTCGAGGATCCTTACCAGCTCGCTGCCAGCCGAAGTTCATGGTCTTGGTGGCCGGTCGGGAAGACACCCAGAGGGAGAAGAGGCTAATGAGCATGCTGGCAAAATCCGTGAGCAGGTGGGCGGCATCTGTCATAATGGCCAGGCTGTGTGCCAGGTAGCCACCTGTAAAGTGGGAGGCCGGGATGAAGTTCCCCCAAGGAGTTAACTCCCCCAGTTCTGTACGCTGGTGAGACCATAAGCCCTGGAAGACACGCGCTGTGTTCAGGGTCTCTGCACCGGTCAGATGTACAACTTCTGTTAATTCACCCATGGCCTTACCAATGATTTCTCCAATCATGAACACCAGGCAGATGGCAGAGGCTACATAGAGCTTGCGCCGGGCCGTCTGCTTCTTGGGGTCAGGGTGACTACCAGCATCCTTCTGAGCATGGCAATAATGGTTGCTCTGGATCGCCAGCTCAACAGCAGGCAGGTTCACAGGAGGGGCCCTGCCAGCCTCACTCTTCCACAGAGATCCTAAGTATGACCTGGAGGCGAAAGGAAGGAGAGAAACGCTCAGCCGGGAGGTGGGACCACAGTCAGTCTCTAGGAGTATATTGCTGCAGAAAAAGTTAACAAAAGTGCCTGCAGGGTGGGCAGAGGTAAGAAGCCAATGATGCAGGGGGATGCTGGGGAAGTGAGTCTTGGGACCTTGTCGTTCCCTCCTCCTCCACCCCTTCCCAGGCCTTGAGGGCAGTCTTTAAGAACTAGCCAAAGGGCAGAGTTCTGGCTCAAGACAGTAGCCTGGAATGTAGCGCAGAGCACCCGGGGGCACAGGGCCTCCCCACCTCAGGGCTGCCTGGGATCAAAGTGCTGGAGTGAAGGCGGGGTTCCAGGCACCCGACTGTGTTCCACTGGGGCGCCCCAGCAGGCAGGGTTCAGGATCTGTATGCTTGGTCAGGTGAGACAGGTGTTCCCCGGGGCTACGAGGCCATCGCCAACTTCCTCTTTCCCCTGCTTCACCCCATCCCTCTGGCGGGATCCCAGGTTCAAGCCACTGCCCGGACCAAACACAGCCAGGATGCCTGTGATGCCGCCCAGATTCCCGCCCCTTGGGGCTTGAACTTACCGGGCTCCGCTCGTGCTCTCCAGCAGGTTCTGCTTGTCCACGATCGGCATGCCGCCTCTCCCACAGTGCGCCCTCGAAGTTGCGCGCCGGACGATGGCAGCGTGCACTCACCTTCAGCTCGGGTCCCGCCGCTGCGCCCCGCGCCCGCCCGCCCGCTTTATCCCCGGCCCTCACCACCCCGTGTGAAGCAGCCCGCCGCGCGTCGTGTGCAAAAGCCCGCGGGGAGGGGGGAAGGGTGACCGGCTGCAAAGGGAATCTTGGCTCTGCCCCCTACACTGATCCCCTGCGTCCCGAGCCTGAAGGAGCCCAGCAGCCTGCGACCAAAAGCTTAAGGGTCTTTGCCCGGAGCAAAGCACTTGCTAAGAGTTGCCCAGAGTTGCTAAATTAGGACTGGGTTACCGAAGCACCCAGTCTTACTGGCATCCCATAGTTAAATCTTGGGGGTCTGAGTTTCTAGAAAATCGGCCGGGCGTGGTAGCGCACGCTTTTAATCCGAGCACTCCAGAGAGGAAGCAGAGGTAAGCGGATCTCTGTGAGTTCGAGGCCAGTCTGGTCTCCATAGTAAGTTCCAGAACAGTTAGGGCTTTGTTACACAGAGAAAACCTGTCTCCAAAAACCAAGAAAGAGAGAGAGGCCTTAGGGCAGGGATGTGACTACTGGCAGAATGAATGGAGACTCCTGAGGCTTTCAGCTACAAAGAGAGACTTCCCGGAAGCTTGATCCATCTTCTTTTCTAGGGAGTGACACTCGGAGGTGGGCTGGGGTGCACTTGACCTCTGGCTGCGGGCCTGCCTCCTTCTGCAGGGCGTGGGGGAGGGTGACTACGTGGGAGGGGTACACGGAGACACGCAGTATCCCAGGGTAGTATTGTTGGAGTCACAGACCCAAGTTTCCCTTGAAAAAGCACCAGTTCCTTCTGCCTTGCGCTGAGATTAGGATCTGGAGTGGCCGGCTTTATCTCCACCTCTACAAAGAACAGTGTCCTGTCTAATTGTTTAGGAGAAAACATGGTTACTGGTGTGATGACCCACACCATAGTCTACATTTTCTGGGGCTTGGGCCCTATCCCCTCCCTCCCTCCAGTGTTGGTCTCTGATAGGTAGCTCCTTCCAGTTGGTGATCTCCCCACCCAGTAACTCCCTCTGCTAGGGTCTTTGGCACCGCAGCTTGGAAGATATATCTGGAGGTGTAACTTGAGATAGACTGTTCATGCACAAAACCTGGGATCCTATCCCCATGGCCCAGTGGGGAAGAGAAGGAAAGATGGGTGTCACTGTGGCTATGTAGCCCAGGCTAGAGTGAGAGACCTTGCCTGTAGTCTATGGGGGCAGGATTGGACAGGACAGGAAGGACTAGGGCCGTAGCTCAGCTGGTAGGGTGCTTGCCTAGCGTGCAGGAAGCCTGGAGTTCCCTCCGCAGCCCACCTCTATAAAGGTGGAAGGTTCAAAGTTATCTTTGCCTATATAGCTAGCTTGAGGCCAGCCTGGGGTACTTCAGAGTTGTAGGCCGTGTCTTTAAAAGCCGCAATAAATCCATGCCAAATCTTCTCAGAGGACTGGGTAACAGGACAAGTATTTCTGGGCATAGTGCATTGGGCATTCAGCTGATCGGGAAGCAGGAACCTTCTCTTAGGACCTCCAGTGGTCTGCCCGGCTTAGTGTTGAGAACCTAGTTGGGTGCCCAAACACCTGTGAAATTAGACTGAAACACAACACGGCTGCACAGGGCTGGAACCGCAGGGGTTAAGGAGCCTTGGGCAGAAGGAGGCTAGCCTGGCAATTTACTGGGACCCTGTCTCAAAGTAAAAAAAGTGAGGTGTGAGCTGAGTGGTAGAGGACCCCCTGCTCTGCGCAGAGCCCTGGTCAAGCTCTGGTCCCATAAACAACATGAGTTAGGTGAGAGGCAGCAGGTGCTATCTGATGGAATTCCTGCAGGGCAATCACGAGGACTGTCACATCTCAAGGTGGGAAAATGGTGACTGTGTGTTACATCACTCTTTTTCTCCTCGATGCAAAGCATACCATAATTCTCAGTGTTTGATTTTTTTTTTTTTTCGAGACAGTGTTTCTCTGTGGCTTTGGAGCCTGTCCTGGAACTAGCTCTGTAGACCAGGCTGGTCTCGAACTCAGAGATCCACCTGCCTCTGCCTCCCAAGTGCTGGGATTAAAGGCATGCACCACCACCACCCGGCCAGTGTTTGATTTTCAAGACCGGTTTCTCTGTGTAACAACCCTGACTGTCCCGGAACTCACTCTGTAGACCAGGTTAGCCTCAAACTCACAGAGATCCACCAGCGTCTGCCTCCTGGATGCTGGGATTAAAGGCTTGTACTACCACGACCCACTCTGAAGCTTAGTTTTAAATCCATATTTCTGACTTTGCGTGTGGTTTTATAATATAATCTAGTTTATTTTGTTTGGCTCGAGACAGTCTCCCTATGTAACCCAGGCAGGCTTGGAATTTGTGAACCTCTGGTCTTAGCATCCTGAGTGCTGGGATTTCTAGCTAGTGCTCCCTCTCCCCCGCCAACTAATTCCTTCCCGAGGAAGGCAGAAGAAACTAGAATCTTTCTTAGGACAGCTCATAGACAGTTTTGTTAATAAGACTGGATCAAGGTAGCTCAGGCTGCTCTTTAGCCTGCAGAAGGTGACCTTGAGCTACTGAGCCTCCTGCCTCGCCCCCCCACCACTCACACACACACAAATTCTAATCTTCTCCACCTTGTATCTAGGAGCCGATCATAAAAGAATTCTGGGACCTGACCAACCAGAGGGCCCTGCCTGGTGTCCGGGCTGAGGAAGGTGCACGAACAGGCTCTGCTGGCTGCTCCCACCCGGGCTGTTAACATCAGGTCTCCTTCTATTCATCCAATCAAATCCTCAGGGTTGTGATTTAACTGTGTTTACACGAGGACTTCTCCAATACAAAAAAAACAAAAACAAAGTTCAGAGTTCCAGAAGCTTCCGAAACCAAACATAGGAAGGCTCCTGGAAGTTGGTGTTCCTGGAGAAGGCATAGTGTCTCCACCCCTTCCCAGAAGCCCTGCCCTCTGTCCCTTAGCTAGATTCTTTGTGATGAATTAATAAGAGTTAGTATTTCCCTGGGTTCTTAGTGACTGGATGGTACCCAAGGAGGGAAGCTGTGAGAAGATAAAACCTGGGGCTCTGCTGGCACCAAAAGAGATGGGGGTGGTGGGATTGCAAGCTGGTACAACCCCTTTGGATGTCAGTGTGGTGATTTCTCAGGAAATTAGGAAACAACCTTCCTCAAGACCCAGTAATACCACTTTTGGGTATATATCCAAAGGACTCTCAATCGTGCCACAAGGACATGTGCTCAACTATGTTCATAGCAGCATTGTTTGTCATAGCTAGAACCTGGAAACAACCTAAATGCCCCTCGATCCAAGAATGGATGAGGAAAATGTGGTACATTTACACAATGGAGTACTACACAGCAGAAAAAAATAACGACAGCTTGAATTTTGCAGAAAAATGGATGGAGCTAGAAAACATTATTTTGAGTGAGGTAACCCAGACACAGAAAGACAGTTATCACATGTACTCACTCATATGTAGTTTTTAAAACATAAAGCAAAGAAAGCAAGCCTACAAACCACAATCCCAGAGAATTTAGACAACATTGTGGACACTAAGAGAGACTTACATAGATCTAGTCTACATGGGAAGTAGAAAGTATAAAAAGACAAGATCTCCTGAGTAAATTGGGAGCATGGGGACCTTGAGGGAGGATTGAAGGGGAGAGGCAGGGAGAGGAGCAGAGAAAAATGTAGAGCTCAATAAATATCAATAATAATAAAAAAAAAGCCAGGCGGTGGTGGCACACGCCTTTAATCCCAGCACTTGGGAGGCAGAGGCAGGTGAATATCTGTGAGTTCGAGGCCAGCCTCGTCTACAAGAGCTAGTTCCAGGACAGGCTCTAGAACTACAGCGAAACCCTGTCTCGAAAAAACCAAAAAAAAAAAAAAAGAGAGAGAGAGAGATGGGGGATTGTAGACCAAGCACCACAGGCAGACTGAATTGAGTTTGTGGATAACCTGCTATGGTCCACTGTAAAATTAGTTTCCTGCCTGATGTGTGCATCTGGTGTCCAAGGCACAGCCTTGAAAGTTTATCAGGAGAAATTACATTTGAAGTCAGCATTTCCTTGTATCCGCAGAAAGGACTTTAATTGACTTACAAGAGTTTGTGCTGAGGATGTAGCTCAGTGATTGAGTGCTTGGCCAGCATTGCTAGGGCCCTGGGTTCAATTCCAAAACATACACACGTGCATACAAACACATACACACACACATACACAAACTCACTCAGCCAACCAAAAATTTCATTTAAAACTTCAGCAGTGGGGCTGGAGAGATAGTCAGTGATTAAAAGAACTCACTGCTTTTCCTTATATTATCCAGCCACTTTGGCTACCCACCCCTCTTGTACCTTTGACCTCTCCCCACATGACCCGGCTCAGTCTGGTCATGTCCACTCTGGACTTTCCCAGATGTCCCTGCTTCTGGCTATGCTCTCCTCTCCGACACAGCAATAAACCTTCTCCTCCACCACACCTAGAAGCCGTCATGTCCCTCCCTTCCCTTTTCTTTTCCTTTCTTTTTTTTCAGACAGAGCATCTCCCAGTGGCAGAGAAGGGAGGCACTGAATGGCGGTTCACTAAGCTTCTTAAAGGACATGTATGTGACTTTACAAGAGTCATACCGCAGACATCAAAGAAACAAGTGTGGGTCAAAGAGGGGCACCCTGTAAGTGTCACCATGGCAAAACTGGCAGAGTCTGCACAGTCACCCAGTGCTACTGGCATTGTGGACAAGTGCACTGAGGCCCAGCTTCTGAGAGAATCAGTGTGCACGCTGAGCATGGTCTGAAATGACTTCCTGAAACAGGGAAAGGAAAACACAAACCAAAGAGAGAAGCACCTGGGTCCCACAGAAGCACCAGGCTGCTCCACCCAGAGAAGCCTGTACGTGAGAGCTAAGAGGGAGGAGCCCATTCCCTGCCAGTTCATGCTGTGAGAGACGAAAATAAAATAAAAGGCCTCAGTTTTAAAAGTATTTTTCTTTTCTTTATTAAAGATTTGATTATCTTTTTTTTTTTTTTTTTTTTGGTTTTTTGAGACAGAGTTTCTTTGTGGCTTTGGAGCCTGTCCTGGAACTAGCTCTCGTAAACCAGGCTGGCCTCGAACTCACAGAGAGATCCGCCTGCCTCTGCCTCCCGAGTGCTGGGATTAAAGGCGTGCGCCACCACCGCCCGGCAGATTTGTTTATCTTTATTGGGTGTGCAGGTGTGTTCTGCCTGCCATGTACATATGTGCACCTGGAGCCTTGGAGTCAGAAGAGGGCTTTGGCCCCATTCCCTGGAATTGGACTTAGGGACAGTTGTGGGCCACCCTGTAGGTGCTGGAAACCAAAGCCAGGTCCTCTGCAAGAGCAGCCAGTGCTTCTGAGTCATCGAGTCATCTCCCTAACCCCAAAACTGTTTTTCTTAATTAGTTTGAACTCTGGTGTCTACTCCCCATTCAAAAAAAAAATGCTTAAAAAAGAAAACCAGGTGTGTGACAGCAGAGAGAACAGAGTCATGACCCTTGCAATAGTGAAGAGCTGGCTGGCATTGGCACAGGAAGCTTCAAGGTGCACTGGCTGGTTTTGTGTGTCAACTTGACACACACTAGAGTCAGCAGGAAGGAACCTCAATTAAGGAAATGCCTCGGTAAGAGCTGACTGAAAGCTGGGCAGTGGCGAGGCATGCGTTTAACCCCAGCACTCGGGAGGCAGAGGCCAGCCTGGTCTACAGAGTGAGTTCCAGGACAGCCAGAGCAACACAGTGAAACCCTGTCTTGTAAAACAAAAACAAGTGATGTCTCTTCACAGCAATAGAAGCCCTACAACAAATAAATAGATTAATAAATAAGAAAATGGGGGCCGAACAAAAACTAACAAACTCCAGAAGCACTGGGATTATAGGCTTGTGTCACCACACTTGGTTTATGTGCTGGGGATTGAAGTCAAGAAGACTTCATGAAAGGTAGACAGACATTCCATCAGCGAACTGTATACCCTAGGCTTGTTTTTGTTGTTGTTTTGGTTTTTGAGATCGGGTTTCTCTGTGTAAGAGCAGCACTAAGTGTGGAGCCTGCACTACAGGACCATTTCCAAGCAGGGCAAGGGCCTGGAGATTTAAATACACAAAGACACACAGACAGAAACAGGGGTCCTTGAAACAAGAATGCCCTCTTTAGTGGGTACCAGAGCCGCTTATATATGGACCCTTAACTGATAGCCACGCCCCAGCCAAACCCACCAGAAACCACCCCCTGCCATCAGGAACTCCTGAGGGTCTCATGCCCAGAGTAGCTGCAAACACAGGAAAAAACAAGTTGTTTTGCTCAGAGCAGCTGCAAGCATAACAAGTTGTTTACAGGAAATTCAGGATCTGGGTCAACAGCTCCCAACAGTCTTGGAACTTGCTGTATAGACCAAGCTGGCCTTGAACTCATTAGAGATCCACCTGCCTCTGCCTCCCAAGTGCTGGGATTAAATGCATATGCCACCACTGCCAGCCTAGGCTTGTTTCTGTCAAAACCACGCCTAACCATGTATCCCTTGACATGTAGCCGAGTGTGGTCTCAAACTCATGGCAGTCTTTCTGCTGAGACTCATGTGCAGATTACAGGTGTGCACACTAACATCCAGCTTCATCAGCGTGGCTTTTTTTTTGTTTTGGTTTTTTGTTTTGCTTGTTTGTTTGGTTTTTGGGGACAGAGTTTCTCTGTAGCTTTGGAGCCTGTCCTGGAACTAGCTCTTGTAGACCAGGCTGGTCTCGAACTCACAGAGATCTGCCTGCCTCTCCCTCCCAAGTGCTGCGATTACAGGTGTGCACCACCAAGCCCCACCTTCACCAACTCTCAGCTTTTTCGCTTTATCTATTTTATTTCGAAACTGGGCCTGTCTTCACAGGCCTGGCTGTCCTTGACCTCACAGAGATCTGCTTGCCTCTGCCTCCGGAGTGCTGGGATTAAAGTCGCGCGCCACCACGTCAGCTTTCTTTTGGTATTCTGTTTCCAGCGTTTGTGTCCTCCTGTGTTCCCCTTGGCTGTAGATGAACTGACTCAGCACTGCTCTCTAAGACTGGACAAGGGATTACAGACTGGCTGACTCTTAATTCTTTTCTCCTCAAAACGAAACAAATCAAAACAAAGAGAAACAGACTAAAGGAGGGTTGGGGCATGCTGTAGGTCAGGGTAGTTTTCATCTGCTACCTTCATGGTCCTCAGTTCCATCGCTAGCAATACACACAAGCACTCAAGCTGAATGAAGTCACACCTCTTTTTTAGTTACATGAAAAAAAGCGCTGTATGTTTATTTTTTATTCTTTTTCATTATTATTTTTTGAGACAGAGGCTCTCTATGTAGTTCTGGCTGGTCTGGAACTCCCCATGTAGACCAGGTTGGCCTCGAACTCACAGAGATCCAGCTGGAGTGCTGGGATGAAAGGGCATTGGCCCCCATGCCCAGCCCGCTGTGCATTTATTAAAACAACATATAGCATAAATTCAGTACTCTCCCCGTCTTTGGGGATTGGCACTGAAATACAGTACATTGCCCCTTCCCAGGCCATTGAGTGAGACCCACCCTCCCACCATGGAAGGGAAGTGGGCAGCTCTATTACCTTGGCTTCTTTCCCTCTTTGTGACAATCGCCAGTCACACAATGACCAGGCGTGATCATACAAAATTTCTCATACAAAAAGCACCAAATTGGCATACATATACAAGTAGATACAAAAATCACATTTTAAAAACATACAAAATATTTCATTTTGCACCAATGTAGAAAAGTGTCCTGTGACATTTTGAATACGTTTCCAATCGTGGTTCAGCAACTGCTGGACACAGCGGTGGGGGGTCCTACTCTAGTCCCTGCTCTCTGAACAGAGGAGACACACTTCCCCATTGTAGCCGCCCAAGGAGCCCCGAGCCCCAGCCCCCTCCCAAGATGGGCCTGTCACCCGCCTCCCAGTCTCTGCATCCAGAAGGTGTCTACTCATCCAGCTTCTCACTGGTGTCCTGGAAGAGAAAGTCAGACAGAGGCTCATGGTGAGAGGACTCAAGAGGACCCGAGGCCTCCAGAGCTGTGGTGATAAGCCAAATACCACCTCCCCCCCAATCCTGGGCTTTTTCCTTTAGAACCAGACTAGAATTTAGCTGTCATAATTCAATGGGCTGCAGATGGCTTAGCGCAGTGGTTCCCAGCCTTCCTAACACTGTGACACTTTAGTACAGCTCCTCACGTTATGGTGACCCCAACCATAAAATTATTTTTGTTGCTACTTCCACTGTAATTTTGCTAGTATTATGAATCATAATCTATATATTTTTTAAATATTTATTTATTATGTATACAATCTTCTGTCTGTGTGTATGCCTGCAGGCCAGAAGAGGGCACCAGACCCCCATTACAGATGGTTGTGAGCCACCATGTGGTTGCTGGGAATTGAACTCAGGACTTTTGGAAGAGCAGGCAATGCTCTTAACCTCTGAGCCATCTCTCCAGCCCCTGAATCATAATCTAAATAATCTGTGTTTTCCGATGGCTGTGAAAAGGTCCTTCAACCTCCTCTTCTTCATGCAAAGGGGCCATGACCCACAGGTTGAGAATCACTGCCTTATATTCTGCTGGATTGGAACTTGGCTCTGGTAACTAGGCTTGAACACTGGTCAGGCATAGGGGAGCGTGCCTTTAATCCCAGTTGTAAGAGGCCAGCCTCACCTCCATAGTGAGTTCCCAGCCAGCCATTAAAAAAAAAAAAGGAGGATGAGGTAGGGGAGGAGGAGAAAGCAGCAACAGCTGGGACCCGGCTTGGTGGGTAGGCCCCACATGCATGAGGGCCAGAGTTCAGATCCCTAGCACCCGCACAAAGAAATGCCAATGGCCATGGCAGCCCCTGTGATTCCAGAGCTCAGAAAAGGGACCGCTGAGAAGCTTGGCTTGCTAGACTAGCAAATCCATGGACTCTGGGTTCAATTAAGAGACCCTGTCTAAACCAAGGTGGTGGTGGTGCACTCCTTTAATTCCAGCACTCAGGAGGCAGAGACAAGTGGATCTCTGTGAGATCGAGGCCAGCCTGGTCTACAGAGTTCCAGGGCTGTTACGCAGAGAAACCCTGTCTCGAAAAACAAAAACAAAAAAAAGAGGGAGAGCCTGCCTCAGTGAATAGAGTGGGAAGTGATCAAGAAGACCCTCGATGTCAGCCTTGGGCCTCTGCATGGACACCCCTGAGCACACGCATGTGCAAACATGCATGTATGTACGCATACCTCAGATGTACAAAAAAGAGGAGGACCAAAGTAATAATGAACACTAACCCCATCCCCCACCCCCGGGAATGTGTAGCAGGGCACTCCTGTCCCTCAAGGAGCAAGGGCAGAGAAAGGTGGCCTTCTTACCTTCTTTCCCCTCTGTGGACACGCCCTCTTCCTGATCCTCCTCGTCTTCAATAAATTCCTCCTCGTCCTCATCTGTAACAAGAACAGTTGTTTTAGGATGAGGTTGGCCTAGAGGGGACATCTGTCTCCATTTAACTGTGCACCTAGAAGCAGCAGGGACCTAGGAGGTACTGGACTTGTAGAATCCCAGATCACAGAGTCCAGCCTGCATGTCCCCTGCCTCCTCCCTCCAGGTCATAGTCCTTTCGCCCCGAGATATCACGCCCTTCATCACGGGTGTATCTGTGGCCTCAGGGACACAGAAGGCACATTTAGGGTCCTGTGCATCTCAGAGGAACAGACACAGCACAAAGGGTTGGCTGGACAAACATTTCCTGTCCTTCCAGATCGAAGTCCTTAGTTTAAAGGGATTTGCTCAGCCTTTGAAATCAGCTTGCTCAGCATCTCCTGTCTGCCTCATTCCTCAGTCCACAGAGAGGCAGTCTTGGGGCAGCCTGGGGGTTTTTGCTCAGGACAGTGTCCACCAAGGTGCAATCTGGGTTCTCACTTTCTCATCCTGGGATGTGGCCTTCAAACTTTCCTAACAGGGCCGTTCCCCTCCCGCGACTCCTTTCCAGGCCTCGGGAATTACAGAGTCAGTGTTTGTCAAGCATTATTTACAAACTAGAGCACCATGATTTAAATTTGTAATCCCAGGACTCAGGAAACTGAGATAGGTTAGCCACAGATTTGAGGACAGTTTGGGCTACACAGTGACACCTTGTCTCAACAACAACAACAACAAAGCAGCAAGTAAAACCTCCAGCCAAACACCCAGGATGCGTACACGAACTGGATGATCCAGAGGACTTGCTGTGTCATTTAAAGCCATAGTTACTGCTCATAATAGTTTCCCCAGAGAATCACTTGGGCCAGTGCCATGGTGTCATCACATTGTCTCATGTGTCCTCAGAGAGTCTTGTGAGCCAAATGGCCCGGGTGGGGTTTGCACCTGCTACTTCCTAGCCAAACGGCCTTGAACAACTAAACAGTCTATACTTAGTTTCCTAAGCTCAAAGTGGAGGTGCTAACAGAACTCCACCCTAGAGTTGATAGGATTTATGGCTTTAGGTCAGGGTCTCAGTGCTCTGAGCATAAAAAGTCCAATGAATAAAAGAGCTCAGAAATGGGCACAGTGGGACACGCCTTTAATCCCAGCACTTGGGAGGCAGAGGTAGGCGGATCTCTGAGTTCCAGGCTAGCCCAGTCTACTTAGAGAATTCTAGGACAGTCAGGGCTCCGCAGAGAGACCCTGTCGAAGCTGACTGTGTAAATCTGACGTTTTTAGTGGATCTGCCTACCATCAGCGCACAGAATGCTGCCTTTCAAAGGTCAAACAGGCACACAAGCAAGTAGCATCACCATGTCCTTTACCTGTCCCAAAGTCGATGGCCCTCAGGGCTTCTGCTATGTGTTCTAGATCCAGAGTAAAGTAGTCCATGCTTTCAAAGCCCTGCTCTGTCTTCCCCAGCTGGCAGCCCTTGGAAGCTTCCACAATGCTGCGGGGGAGAAAGGAAGGGTGAGGTCTCAGGGTTCCTTGTAGGAAGGGACAGCCCAGCCTCAGCTCTAGATGGGTCCATCCCAGCCCCACAATCCATCCCTGAAGTGAGAGGGGATGAAAGGGTAGAGATCTTCTCTAGGGTCAAGCAGAGTGGATGACCTAAGAAAGTAGGGGGCATGAGCCGGGGATGAGCCCCAACTCCTGGAGAATTAATGCACAGGGTCCCACTGGGCAAGTGTCAGAAGCCCTGGGGCGACTAGGGACTTGGGCCACAGTTCCCCAGACACTAACCTCTTGATGAGTTGCTTGGCACTCTGTGGGGAGAAAAAGCAGAGGAGGTTAGCATTGAAAACCCCAGGGGACATAAAATAGTGACCTCCTGAGCACAGACTCAGGTATCGCCCCATGGTGCAGTCCTGCCCTAAGACAGAATGTGGATATTTTCTCTCTGTCCCTGGTTAGCACAGGTCTTGGCCAGCATGCATCCCAAAAAGCTGTCATTGTCTGAGCAGGAAGCCAGGATTCTTGGGCCAAGTCGCTCACAATGTCTCCTGGATGAGAGTCAAACAAACCTCCTTCTCAGACCAATGGTCTGGACAAAGCTGGCCTCATGAGAAGAGCTGAAGGCATGTGTTCTGGGTAATGTAGTTTTTTGTGTGTTTTTAATTTTTTCTTTGTATGTATGTGTGCCTGCATGAAATTATGTGCACCACAAATGTGCAGCAGCCCTGGAGGCCAGAAGAGAGTGTCAGATTCCCCTGATTGTAAGCTGCCCAACATGGGTGCTTGGGAACCTTACTCGAGTCCTCCGAAAGAACAGCGAGCACTCTTGACTTCTGCACCATCATCTCTCCAGACTGTCTGGGTTTTGCTGTTGTCGAAAGGTTTACTTATTTTTGTTTTATGTGTATGTATGAGTGCCTGCATACATGTATGCATACTACATATGTGCCTGGTGCCCTTGGAAGTCAGAAGCGGTCATTGGGTCCCCTAGAAGGTTGTAAGCAGCCATGTAGGTGCTGGGAACTGAATCCAGATCCTTTGCAAGAACAGAAAGTGTTCTCTTTCGCTCGCTCGCTCGCTCGCTCACTCTCTCTTTCTTCTCTCTATTATGTAGCTCTGGCTGTCCTGGAATTTGCTTTGTAGACCAGTCTGGCCTCAAAATCACAGAGATCTGCCTGCCTCTGCCTCCCCAGTCCTGGGACTAAGGGTGTGCATCACAAACAAACAAGAAGTCTTCCTTTTTTTTTTTTGGCCTTGAACTCACAGAGATCCACCTGTCTCTGCCTCCCGAGTGCTGGGATTAAAGGCGTGTGCCACCATTGCCCAGCACAAGAAGTCTTCTTAACCACAGTCATCTATTTTTTTTAAATGTGTTTGTTTGTTTGTTTGTTTGTTTTGAGACAGAGTCTCACTATGCAGTTTTGGCTAGTCTGGAGCTCCCTATAATATAGACCAGGCTAGCCTCAAACTCACAGAGATCCTCCTGCCTCTGCCTGCATCTTCTGCCTCTGCCTGTGTCTTCTAAGTGCTCGGATCAAAGTCGTGTGCCACCAAGCCTAGCCTAGTATTTTTTTTTCTTAAGAATTTATTTTTATTTTTTCCATAGGATTATCTGTGGTTTACTTTATATATTTATTTATTTAAATGTTCATTTATGCCAAGCGGTGGTGGCGCACGCCTTTAATCCCAGCACTCGGGAGGCAGAGGCAGGTGGATCTCTGTGAGTTCGAGGCCAGCCTGGTCTACAGAGCTAGTTCCAGGACAGGCTCCAAAGCCACAGAGAAACCCTGTCTCGAAAAACCAAAAAAAAAAAAAAAAAAAGTTCATTTATTTATTTATGCACCATTCTACATCCATGTATGTCTGCAGGCCAGAAGAGGGCATCAGATCTCATTACAGATGGTTGTGAGGCACCATGTGGTTGCTGGGAATTGAACTCAGGACCTCTGGAAGAACAGCCAGTGCTCTTATCCTCTGAGCCATCTCTCCAGCCCATGGCATGTTTTATTTTGCGATAACATTTCCCATTTCACCAAATTGTCCTGGTCTCCCCTCAACTTGCAATCCTCTCATCTCAGACTCTCAAGTATTAGGATTACAGGCATGACCTACTATGCCCGGCATCTCACCAAGATTTAAAAGGCCTGTTCAAGGGTAAAGGAAGAGTATAGTTCAAATCCACCCAGACACTCCAGGTGCCACTCACCAAGAGGAAGGTGGCCCCTCCAGGCTCATCCAGGGACTGAATGGCTGTTTCCACAAGTTTGGTGGACTTTTCCAGCTGCTCGCGGTACTGCAGGATCAGGGCCTCGATGAAGCCCAGCTTCTCCTCCTGCTCCTGCGTGATCCTCTGTAGCAACTCACTCTTCTTCTCGTCCAAGATGGCGTAGAGGGCGTCAAACTTCTGACTCAGCTCCTCCTTCACCTGGTGGCTGTTCTCCTGAGGAGATAAACCTACAGTCTCATCTCATGGGGTCCCGACCCACTTGCTGAGACAGCCACCTGCAGTGAGGAGAGAACCCGCCCAGTCCTCATCGTACAGGAAACAGCGCTAATGGGAAGAACGGCCCGCACGGAAGGCTGACTTGGTACAACTCAGTGGGATTTTCTCTCAAAAGAAAAAAGAAAAATGGGTTTGGCAGTGGCACCTTCCAGAATGGGATGCCACAGACAGGGATAACAACGTTCCCATCTTTCCTACTGCTCCATCCACTTGCAGTTATGATACCCACTCCCGCCCTCCACCCCCAGCTCCAACCCTTCCCCAAGAAGAGACCAGATTATTTTCCTTTTTGGAGACAGGGTCTCAATGTGTGGACCTGGCTTTTCTGGAACTCACAATGTAGATCAGGCTGGCCTCGAACTCACAGAGATCCACTTGCCTCTGCCTTCCGAGTGCTGGGATTAGAGGTATGGGCCATTGTGTCCAGGAAGAGTAGACTTTTGGAATGAGAAAGCTTCCTTCTTTCTTTATCTTTTCTTTTCTCTTTGCTTTCTCATCTTCTTCTGTTTATTTGTTTGCTTTTGAGGCAGTCTCCTGTAGCTCAGGCTGGCCTCAAACTCACTATGTAGTAGGAGGTGACCTACGCACAATTTCTTCATCTCTCAAATGCTGATGTTACAGACATGTCATCACATCTGGCTGGGAAAACTACCTCTGCCTCTGCTGTCTGTGGAACCTGCAGCCTTCCAAAGCTCATTGGAAGTGCAAAAGTTCAGCCAGGTGCAAGCGTGTAATCCCAGCACTCGGCAGGTAGAGGTAGGGGAAGCAGGAGTTCAAGGTCAATCTAGACTGTGTAGTAAATGCAAGGTCATCCTGTTCTACACAAGACCTTGTCTCAAAAAAATCAAATCAAAGATAGAAAATAGGAAAGACAGACAGAAAGAGGGCTGGAGAGATGGCTCAGTGGTTAAGACCACTGACTGGCCGGGTGGTGGTGGCACACGCCTTTAATCCCAGCACTCGGGAGGCAGAGGCAGGCAGATCTCTGTGAGTTTGAGACCAGCCTGGTCTGCATAGCTACTAAGAAACCCTTTCATGACCCACCCCCCCAAAAAAGGCAAAAAAGCTCTTCAGCAGGACCCTGATTCAATTCCCAACACCCACATGGTGGCTCACAACCATCTGTAACTCCAATTCCGAGGGATCCGACTCCCTCTCCTGCCCTCCTTGGGTACTGCACATGCATGGTGCACAGACATACATGTTGGCAAAATGCTCATATACATTAAAAAATATATACTAAGTGAAGAAGTGCCGATTCCTGTTTCATTCCTGAGCCACTGATTTATTTCCTGAGCTCCCACAGGCACCAGGGTGGAGTGTGAGCATTTAAAGGTCCAGGAACCCTGCCCGGCAGCAGAATGATTGATGTTAGAGACCTTCAGGGAGTTGTTGGCAATTGTGTCTGTCTTGACCTTGGGCACAGTCGGGCACCGCGGCCGTGTTCAGGAGCTATCTGCTGAGTGAGTGCAGGGATGACTATATGATGGGTGAGTGCCCCTTTCCTGCCATCTCTGTTGGGCACCCAGCCCTCACTCAGGGCTCACACCCTCCCCAGATGCTGGATGCACTGGAGGCTTCCACTCCGCCTCACTGCTGACAGGGCCGCTCAGCACCCTCACCTTGGTCACTCGGCAGGAGTCCTCCAGCTGAGAAATGATAGTCTGCACTCGGTCGTTCCCTGCCACCAGCATGGAGATGCAGTTACTCAGTTCAGTCTGGAGGGGAGGAGGGTGAGAGAGGAGAGACAGAAATAGACTCAGGGCTGGCTGTTTCTCAGCATCATAGCAGGATGATAGCCTGCTCCCCCTCTCTGAGAGGTCACCAGGAGGATTGCTCTCCCTCCTGGGGTACGGTTCAGGCCTAAAGTAGAGACTTCCACAGATGCTATATCCTTTATGGAATAAAGACCAAGAAAGAGAAACAAGCACCCCAAAACACACGGCAAGGTATTGAAAAAGGAACAAAGGAAAAACTAAGTTTCTTTCTTTCTATATTTTTGAGACAGGGTCTTACTGTGCTGCCTTGGCTGGCCCAGAACTCACTCTGTAGACCAGGCTGGCCTCAAATTCACAGAGATCCGCCTGCCTCTGTCTCCTGAGTGCTGGGCTTAAAAGCCTATGTTGCCATACCCGACTGCTAGTTCCTGACAGAAAGAATAGAACTGGAAAGTTCTAGAAGAGAAAAGTCCAAGAGCTGAGTGGAACGCAGAGAGCAGAGTTTAGAAAGGGCTGCCACTCACTGCACAGACAGGATGCTGCGGTGGCCAGCAGCTCAGGGGAGAGCCTCGAATCTGCTTTGTGCTATATGAGAGACTCAAATGGAGAGGTCTGGGACCCCAGAGTACACAGGAGGAGAAACTATGGCCTGGAAGGGCCTGGTGGCCTGGCCCTAGGGTCTGGCCTCATCCCTGTGGCCACACCCAGGTGTTCTCAAGTGGTTCTAACTATAACCCATGAGCTCAGCCACCTCCCCCAGGGAGGCGACGGCTGCTGTCCCTGTGGCCTGGGAAGTCCCTTCAGAGGGACTATTCCTGAAAGGCTGGCTCAGCACATCCACAGGGGTCAAATCCACCCCCAGAATCATCCAGGCACAGTGGCTGTCGTCAATACCTTCTGTCCCTGGAAGATGTTTTGCAGCGGGGCTACCTCACAGGCCTGGTGGGCCCCGAACACCTTGCACAAGGAGCATGTAGGCACCTCACACGTGAGGCAGTAGATGTTGATTTTCTCGTCTTCATGCTCCTTGCACATCGGATGGCTGCCTTTCTGCAGGGGCCGACTGAGGGGGAGAGGAATCACAAGTCAGGGATATCCCCTCTCTTTGTCCCCAAGCACAGGAAGCCACCACCATCCACATGTCAACTCCCAGTGTGTCAGGCTGCTCCAAATAGTCTCTGTTTTCTCTTCTGGGAGCCCAAGATCAAGGAAGCTAATGATATCAAATCTGTTCCCAAACCCCCAAACTCAGGCTCCTGGCCTGAGTTGGCACAGGGAACCTGGGGAGGGCCCCAGAATTCCAGAGTCAGACCCAAGGATGTTGACCTAAGGGGAGAGGTAAAAGTCCCAGAAACTGAATGGATTTGCCCAAGGTCGCCGAGCAGCACAGGCAGGGGGGGCTAGAACGCCTGTGCTCTAATTATAGTCCCATAACTCTTGGTTACTGCGCCTGGACAACTTATTCCAGTGGTAACCCTTATGTCTATATTTAATCTACCAGACCATAGCCTCCAACCAGGCCAGGAGGCCTGCTTGTTTTTCTTCCCTAAGTCTATAACATACAGTACCTGGCGTGAAGACCATGGGAATGAAACGCAAGTAGAAAGACTACATGAGCAAACACATCCTGAAGGTGTCCGAGGGCTCAGAGAAGGGGTCAGTACATACACTCTCAGCCATGCAAACGGCACATGGTGCGGGCAGGGCTATCCAGAAGCACAGTGCAAACCTTGACCTCCGCTATTCTCGGGGCCCAGAAGCTCTTCTTTTTAAAATTTTAAAATCTGCCTTTATTTATTACGTGTATATGTTGGGGGAGGAGGAATGTGTGTGCCACGGCACATGTATGGAGGTCAGAGGACAGCTCGAAGGAGTTTGTACTCTCCTTCTACCATGTGGATCCTGGGGATAGAACTCAGGTTGTCAGGCTTGGCGGCAATCACCTTTACTCCCTGAGCCATCTTGCCGGCCCAAGAGTTTCTTCATTCTGTCCTAGGATGCCTTGCTCCCTTTATTGCCTTCTCCGTTTAGGGTGCCTGGCATGCTCCTCTCCAACATCAGTCATCCCAGCCTAGACTGAGGTTTTAGAGTCAAGTCCTTACCTCCCAAGCTAGACAGAACTTACATCCATTTAGGATAAGCCACTTTGTCTACACGAACTCTGATCCCCAGCCCCTAACACGTAACCACCTCATAAGTCTCAAATCAGTGCCAGTGTCTCACCTCCCAGCAGCCCTGCGTGGCTGTCACATGACCATGACCTCACTGCCCCCTCTAGGAGCCCCTTTCTAGGCTCTTTTGTTTTGTTTTCATCTTTGAGCCCAGGGACCCCTACTGTGGCTGAGGTGATGGGTGTTTCCTCTTGCTGTTGTCCCCTAGGGTGGCAGTAGCAATACAGGGTGTGAAGCAAGATGGAGAAGGCCTGATGCTTAAGGACACCTCCCTCCCTGGTGGCCAGGTGTCAGGCCAGGTCTTGCATGATCTTAGTCTTCAAACCTCGGTGTCTCTCAGAACTGTGCCAGCCACGTCAGAATGTGACCTGCAGAGCTCTGAGCAGACCCTGGTTAAAGGCAGCTGTCATTGTCATTTACCTATTAGGGAAAAACCCCAAAGAGTCCAGACACAACCTACTTTTAAGGACTCTACAGCAGGAGGCTGACACTGTAGACTATAAACTGTGTTATTATTATTACTGCCATCATCATCATTATCATCATCGTCATCAGAAATAGGCATTTGTGGGCTGACAAGATGGCTCAGCAGATAAGGGTGCTTGCATTGCAGCAGGAGGCTAGTGAGCTGAGTTTGATCCCTGGAACTCGCAGAAGGAGAGAACGGATTACACAAAGTTGTCCTCTGACCTCCACACATGGGCCATGGCATATGTACACTCACACCCACACCGCACACTAATAACAATAAATAATACAAGTAATTTTAAAATATATATATGCATGTCTTCTTATCTGGGGGATGGGACTAGACAAAGCCTTGTGTTAGAGTTAGAAAGGGTTCTACTTCCAGTGTCTGTACGAATAAAAAAAAAAAAAAAAAAGAAAGGGTTCTACCACTGAGCTATATTTCTAGTCCCTTTGAAGCAGGATCTTGCTGAATGGTCCAGGCAGGCACTGCGTTTGCAAGGCGAGCCTTGAAACGGAGAGCCTCCTGCTCCAGGCTTCCAAGTCTAAGGATCCCAGATGACCGGGATTGCGGGCATTTGCCACCATGCCTGGTGCTCAACAATGTCCATTTGTAGTGTTGTGTTCTACCTACATGAGATGCAATATAACAAAGTTTAGAATATTCACTGCTGAGACTGGAGAGACAGGTGGGCAGTTAAGAGAGCTTACTGCTCTTGCGGAGGACCTGGGTTTGGTTCCCAGCACCCATATGACAGCTCACGACCGTCTGTAACAGCAGTATAACTCCGGTTCTAGTTCTGGAGGGATCATGATAGCGATATCTTGTCAACTTGACTAATATGGAATTAACTAAAACCCAAGTGGCTGGGTATACTGTAAGGGATTTCTTTCTTTTTTTCTTAATTAAATCATTTTTACGTGGGAAGACCCAGTTCTAATCCAATTTTTTTTTTTTTACCACTACACTAACGAGGACCAAAATTTTTTTGAAGTGGGAAGACTCTCCCCTAATCTGGGACACACCTTCTGCTGGTGCCCAATAAAGGACACGGAAGAAGGAAGCTTGCTCTTTCTTTGCCTGTTTTCTCCAGTGCTCACAAGCATGTCCATTCCCTCACTGGCATTCCAACATAGACTGAAGACCAAATGAGACATCCAGACTTGTGGGCTGTACGACTACTGGATTCTTGGACCTTCTGCTGACAGGCAGCCATCAGCCATTGCCAGACCCGCTGGACTGCAGCCTGTAAGCCATTCTAATAAATCCTGTGTATGTATTTATTCTATAAATTCTGTTCCTCTGGAGAACTCTGACTAGTACAGGGATCCAGTACCCTCTTCTGGCCTCCACAGACACCAGGCACACACACATGCACACGCACACACATACATACACACACACACACACACACACACACACACACACACACACACACACAGGAGGACACTGAGTCAGTCACACCCTCTCTCTTTCTCATCTTCACCACCTGCTGGCCTAACCTGCATCTTCATTTTCTCATGAGAAAATGGGCACGAGACGGCCTTGCAATGTCACGGTGACACTGGGCAGGAAATGCACGGAGGAGCCCAGGGTAGCACCAACATGCAGTCAGTGCTCCACGAATGTCCAATATTTCAGATCTTAGCGTCTGTCCTCTTGACTGACTCTGGCTATGTAGTCTGGGCTTGAACACTCTGTTCTGCCCCAGCCCTCCTAGAGCTGGGATTGCAGCTATGCCCCGTCTTCCCTGGTCTGGGGAAGGTTTTAGGCTCTGAGGCCATGAGGTCAGCAGTCTGGGAGTCTTGTTGAGGTGTTTAGATTTACTTCATTGATGGGTAGGTAGATTGACTGGCCTTGGCGCTGGGGATCCCACTGGGCCAGGGTTTCGTGTCTTCTCAGTAGGTTCTACCATCGAGCCCCAGTCAGTACGCCCTCCTTTATAAAGATCACCCAGTAGCTGTGTCTCTTTCCAGTTGGTGCCCAACCCTGCACACCCCCTGCCACCCACAAATCCTGTCCAGAGCACCCCCTTCCCAAGCAGTAAACATTGGGTAACTGACCAAAACTATTATTACTGTTGTTATTACTACTACTATTGAGGAGGGGTGGGACAGGGTCTCATTCTGTAAGCTGTGCTGGCCTGGAACTCACAGTAATCCTCCTGTCCTTGCCTCTCAAGAGGTGGGATCATGTGAGTCACCACACTTAGGTGACTTCCCTTCCTTGAGACTCCATTTCCTGCTCTGCATAGGGATAATCCTGAAGGATGAAGCCTTCTCGGTGCCTGACCCCTGCTGCCCTAGGACCACTTGGCTGTATTCGCCCCAGGTATTTTCTCGCCATAGACTTCTTTCTCTCTTAAGCACACACTCACATCCGTGCTCTGGTCCCGGGGCTCTCTTTCATGCCCCTAGTATACCCAGTGAACTCAAGAGCTGAGGTTCTGTCTAAGGTAGAGGGTGATGGTTCTCTGTACTGATGAACACGGCTACAGCCTCCTGGGGGAGCGGCTACAGTCTCCTGGGGAGTGGCTGGGGCAGAGGGCTGGGCTGCCGAGCTGCGCACTGACCTGGAACACTCCTGCTTGTAGATATCAATGATGTTTTCCACCAACAGATTCCTCTGTAGGCCATACACCCCATGCCGGTCCATGATCACCTCGTGGCGGCACGAGGGGCAGCGGAAACGACCTCCCGACATGGACACTGAGCCACCGCGGTTGGTCCAGTAGGGATTGGCAGCCTGAAGAGAGCCAAGGCAAAGATGAGGCTGGAGTTTCTTCCTTCTCTTGTCTCTAGCTCTTTCCCCAATGACCCCAAACACACTGGCCAAACCAAAGGACACAGGCGCCTGATCTCAATCTAGAACCAGCCCACCCACGTGGTGGAGTGTTTTGGTTGAAGCATTCAAACAGTTAAGAGGTTCAGTATTAGCCAACTGAACCTCATGTTGAAAACATGTTCAACGCTTCAGGTCATGTTGAAAACATGTTCAACTCTTTTTGAACAAAAGTTCAACTCTTTTTCTCTGTGCCTCAGTTTACCGCTGGTATCACAGGCCTTAGAATTCGTGCCAGCTCTTAGGATTGTTAAACTGTGGAAGAACATTTTTGGTTTCTTTGGTTTTGTTTTTGAGATAGGGTCTTGCTATCTCAAACTCATTAGGTAGCACAGACTGGCTTCAGACTCCTGCCTCAGCAACGACGTCTGACTGTGGAAGACCATTGAATCCCTCTTCCAGTGCAGTCACCACAGCTCAGGAAGATGGCATCCCTTCTGCCCCCATGTAGGAGCACACAGCCTCTAAAGATGCTGCTGTGGCTATGTGCCTCTTGCCACCCTCCTTCCAAAGCTCTAGGCCCCCTGCCATCCTGGAGTTGGCTCCTGCCCCAGGGCCTGGGTTCTCTCTCCTCTCTGCCCGCCTCCCCCTCTTATCACTTAGGCATTTGACTCTTGAGTGGAGAATCAACAGTGAGCCATCCAGGCAGAGCAGGGAGCTGTAGGCAGGGTGGAGACCAGACAGTATATCATGGAGAAGGACTGGGGCAGCTCCCCTTTCCTCTTAGCTCCCCTCCATCCCTCTCCCTTCCCAGAGGTCTCTGCATGGCTTCATATGAGAATGAGTCAGAAAGCCTCCTACACTGAGAAGGAGGGGAAATCTGAGAAGCGGTCCTAGGGGAGGAGGGGGTTCCAGGTCCGGGCCCTACTTAGTGCTGACCTGGAAGATGTCGTTGGCACACTTCCGGCAGAGGTTGTGCTGGCAGGGTAGGATGACCACAGGCTTGGTAAACATCTCCAGGCAGATGGGGCAGATCAGCTGCTTCTCCAGGTTCTCCATGGCATTTCCATCCGGAATCAGGCTAGATTTATAATCCATATTGCTTTGAGATGTGGCCGCCTCTTCCACCGTATCACCAAAGCAGAACTGGAGGGCTTGCCTTTGTCCCCACACACACTCGATCCTCTTTGTCTTCTCCAGGCGTCTGACTTCTGTCTTGGTCTGAGGTCCCTCTGATATTTATAGCCTGACCTCGGTCACATGAGCCCCAGGAGGGGCCAGCTGAGCATTCCGAAGCCAAGCTGCTGGTGGGGCTTGAGTTTCCTCCAGGCCCCAAAGATTTGGCTCTCTCAGATCACATGCGGGGATGAGCAATCGCAGTTCCCCTGGGACGGGGGTCGTAAACAAGAACAGACTGTTCAGAGCCAGGCTCAGGGCAGGGGCCAGGTACCCGAGTTTCCCGCAGAAGTTGGCCTCTGCCCCCCCTTCCCCTCCTCCCTCCCCCTCTGCCAGTCAAGTGGGAGTGAGGAAATGGGACCTGGAGAGAGGGCCCCTGGAGTCACAGGATGGGCAACCAGCGCTCCTGTACCAACCTAAGTCAGTTCCCCTTCTGGATCGTTGAGCGGCTACAAGGTAAGGGCTGGAGGTAACCCCTCTGTGAGCCCTTCTCCTTGCCTCAGGCTCTCACCAAGCATCTTAACTGGGTCTTCAGAGACTCCCACGCTGGCAGCACCCCCCCCTGCCTCGACACCCCCAAGTCACTTACTGCACGTCATGTTAAAAATTTCTTGAGGTCCCGTGGGGGTGGCTCAGTGGGAAAGGTGCTTGCTGACATCCTGCGTTCACATGTTCAATTGTTTGCCCTGCACGGGAATACTCACAGCCCAGAAAGGAGAGGAACATGAGATCCCTTCCTGTGCCCTTACATGTGGAAGCCTGCCAGGAGCATATATGTTCATTCTTGGACCCCAGGAAGAACCAGAGTCTGTAGAAGATGTGGATCTCTTGAGACAGGAGTTGATCAGAGGCCTGAGGTAAGATCTACAGATCTGCAGGCCTATATTCCCAGCTACTCAGGAGGCTGAGGCAGGAGGATCAAATTCAAGACTATCCTAGGCTATATAGTGATGTCATGTCTCAGAGTAAAACGTAAAACAGGGTACATGTCTGTAAGTCCAGTACTTAGGAGGCAGAGGCAGGAGGATTGGGAGTTCAAAGCCAGCCCGGGCTACATAAAACCCTATCTCAAAATCAAATACTATCACTACACACCCCAAGTCACCACCATGACCCCTTACCACAAACCATACCACCCCAAAAGAAAAAGTATAAAAGTGTATTTTTAAAAGTTAAAAGACAGTGCAGAAGACCAGGGTTCCGTTCCCAGCATCCACACAGTGGCGCGCAACAGTTATTCTGGTTCTAAGGGGTCTGGCGCCCTTCCATCCCACACGGGCACTGCATGCCTGTCATGCACATACATGCTGGCAAAACACCCATACACAGAATAAAAATTACTATTTTTAAAGGTAAAAAGAGGAAGGGGTAGAACTTAATGATAGAACATTTACCTAGCATGTGGGATGAGAACTTACGTTCCATTCGCCACAAACTGTGCCCCCCTCAAAAATAAAACCTTCGGGGACTCCCACGAGCAGAGGGACCAGTCTCAGGAAAGGGCAGATGAGGAGGCAGGACCAGGGATTACAAAGGACAGAAAGCCAGGCCTGGTGATTCAGGCAGGAGGACTGTGAGTTCAGGTCAGCCTGGGCCGCCGTGTGAAGACATGTCAGTTTTTTGGATCACTCCAAATCCTGGTGTTGGCTGAGCACTTGCTACATGGCAGACACTGTGCCAAGGACTCGCTTGCCTTGTGGCAATTTCATCACCTGAACCATCTACAGCGCAAGAACCATTACATCCCCCTCAAACGGGACAGGCAAGTCAGGCAGAGGGAGGCAAAGTAACCTGTGTGAAGTCACACAGCCAGTAGTGGGTGGCTCTGAGACACAGCCCAGCAAGCCCAGCATGAGGCATGAGCTTCTGGTTTCTTTTCTTTCCTTTTTTTTTTTTTTTTTTTTGGTTTTTCGAGACAGGGTTTCTCTGTGGCTTTGGAGCCTGTCCTGGAACTAGCTCTTGTAGACCAGGCTGGCCCTAGTGCTGGAATTAAAGGTGTGCACCATCCCCTCCCGGCTGAAGCTTTGTTCTTGCACTCATGTTTTTGTCATAGAGAAAGTCCTTAGTGTTAGCGAATGTTATTGCTAATAATATTTACTTTGGCAATAGCTGCACCATTAGACAAAAGGAATAAGATTACCAGCATAGGCTTAAACCTCTTGTGGTTCTTCCCCCATGACAGGCGAGAGAACCACTTTTCTGGGGTACCAGGCTGCACATGCCTGAATGAACCCAAGGTCCTGTGAACCGGGAAGACGGCCTCTTCTCAGATCTCGTTTTCTCCTCCTCCTCAGGTGGACTGAAAGGATCAACACCTCCGCAGAGAAACCAGAAGCTCAGCTGGGCGGTGGTGGCGCACGCCTTTAATCCCACTTGGGAGGCAGAGGCAGAGGCAGGCGGATCTCTGTGAGTTCGAGACCAGCCTGGTCTACAGAGCGAATCCCAGGCTAACCAGAGCACAGAATGAGTCCCTATTTCAAAACAAACAAACGAAAAGATACTTAAGAGTCAACAGGAGGGCTCAAGGAATACACTGGCCTTGGAGACAAAGACCTGAGTTTGCTTCCAAGACCTACACTGTGGAAGGAGGGCTGATTTCCAAAGGTTCTGACTTCCAGATGTAAAAAACTTTATATTTAAAGAGATACTTAAAACAAAGGTAGTTCAGGCAACGATGAGAAGGGTCGAGCGAGGCCTGAGTTTGCCCGAGGGAATTTGGGTTTTGAGATGGAGGGTGGGAGAGGGAAAAGACAGAGGGAACATTCCAGGTATTGGGAGCAGGAGAGAAAAAAAGAGTTGACTAACTTCTGGGGCTGAGGGGGCAGGAGGCAAGAGCAGCATGGACAGTGGCAGAGAGGGTTTGGATCAGCCTGTGTAGTGAACACGGAAGGGCCTTGCGGCTGTCTGTGTCCTGGACAGGCTTGTCACCTGGGAGGAGCCCCGTTGACTTTCCCCAGCCAGCCTGGGCAGGCCAGGTGCAGCGGCCCAGCAGATGGACAGCGGGACGGCCTCCAGCACGGACACCGGTAAGGCCAGCACTGTTGAAAGTCAAGGGAGGAGATGGGGCAACTCCCACGTGGGCTGCACTGGGCAGCAAAACATGTCTGGTCATTCGATCCCCACATCTGTCCTTCAGGAGATCTGTGTTTTTCCTCTCCCAGAGGGAAATGAGATCCAGAGAAGTTAGCTGACTTGGCCAAAGTCACACAGCCACAAATGGCAGAGCCAAACCCTGGTTCAGGTCCAAGGTAGCCAGATTCTCAAACCTGGGCTCCTCTGTTAGAGCAGGTATTGAGTGCGTATTATGGGCTGGCCATTGTGCTGAGACTCTTCCGGACTTCTTGTCATTCAGTATGCAAGTGACTCAGTGGGGCAGGGCACCTTCTCTGCCTCCTGCTGCTCTGCCAAGGCTCAGAAATACGCAGTCGCTTGGCCAAGCTATACCAGGAGGAAGTGACAGAGCCACTGGCATCACCAGGAAGTTATAAGCCAACACCACTACTGGTCATCAGAACAAACCAGAGAGTCATGGGACTGGCAGGTGAAGAGATCAGTATGGATTATCAGTGGTGAGCTGGGGTCCAGGACTGTTTTGGAGGGGTCACAGAGTCTCACAATGTAGCCTTTGCTGGCCTAGAACTCCTCTGTAGACCAGGCTGGCCTCGAACTCACAGAGCTCTGCCTGATTCTGCCTCCCAAGTGCTGGGATTAAAGGTTTGTGCCACCATGTCTGATGCAAACTTTTTTTTTTTAATGCTGGCTCTCATGCAGAACTGGGAATTTGTCAAAGACTGGTTGTGAAGGCCTGATCCTTCTGCCTCTACCTCCCAAGTCCTGAGATTACAGGCACAGGATTCAATGCCTGGTTTATTCTCACTTTAGTGAAGATTTCAAACATGTATGTGTATTACTGAAGAATGAACCTAAGACCTTGTACATGCTAAGCAAGCACTCTACCACCAAGCTATACTGCAGTCTTTTCTGCTTTAAAAAATTGTTTGCCAGGAATGGGGAAATGGCTCAGCAGTTAAGACTAGTGGCTGTTTTTCTAGAGGACCCGGGTTCAATTCCCAGCATCCAGATGGTAGCTGACAACTGTCTGTAGCTCCAGTTCCAGGGGATCTGACACCCTCACATCAATGCACTTAAAAGTAAAATAAAATAAATTATATAAAAATTGCCACCCCTGGAATCATCCAGGCACATTTGTATAATGGATTGTAGGCATGCTCACCTCGTGAGTATCCGGGCACCTGTGCTGGTCTGACCTTGGGTCTACGCATCCTCAGCTGCAGCCACTAAGAGCACCCACCGCCTGCCACCTGTGCTCATTCACTAGGGCTCCCTGCCCATTTCCCACCTCTCTCTCTGTCTCCGCCTATCTCTCTTTTCTTCCGCCACTCCTGTGCCCAGAGGCCCGTCTACCCACCCCTCCTCCTTCCTTTTACATTCCCTTCCCTTTAATAAAATCCCTGAGCTCCATCGAATGGCATCTTTCTCACGAGCCGCTTTTTTTTTAATCAAATTATAACATACCTCGCATTCCCCTTCCTTACCTCCTTCCCTCTCCCACTGGAACCCCTTCTTCTCAAGAAGTCTCCCTCCCCTATCAGCTGTAGATAGTAATGCTGGGAAGGGCGGTACCCGTTAGGCCCCTCCTCCATCCATGTTGAAATACTGATGGGTCCAACTTTGTGCAAGTCTCCTCAGACAAACACAGCCGCAGGGACGTGTATGCATGAAATGGTGTCGTGGGAGCTCAATCCGTTCAGCCAATGACTTTTGGGGTGACTTGCCATGGGCGTAGTTTTCTTGGGAGATGTAACTGGATAAAACGGAGGAAAAGGGTCTTGCTTGCTCTCTCAGGTGGTTGGAGCTGGAGCAGCAGCTAGATCAGTGGCGGTGTCTACTTTGTTCTGGATGCGTGAGTTTGTTTTTCCATTGCACCCCTTACTAAATTGTTTAATAAATAGACTTTTATGGGTTCTTACTTCAAAATGGCTATGTCATGTGGATGCTGGGAATTAAATCTGGGTTCAATTTTTTTTGTTGTTGTTGCTTTTTGATTTTTGTTTGTTTGTTTTTCGAGACAGGGTTTCACTGTGTAGCTCTGGCTGTCCTGGAACTTTCTTTGCAGACTGGGCTGGCCTTGAACTCACAGAGATCCACCTGCCTCTGCCTCCCAAGTGCTGGAATTAAAGGTGTGCACTACCACCTGGTGAGTCAATTTCTTTTTTTGGTACACATCCAGACAACACAGGGTATTTCCATTACCCTTGGTGGCCCAACAGAACGTGATGGTAAAACCCTTGCTGCAGACACCTCACCCTTTGGTCACAGGTCATAGAGAATCACACTGGAGCTGAGCTAGAAGCTTCCTCCACGTTGGCTAGCCCTCAGCATCCTACAGGCTGCTGGGGGAGAAGAGTCACCAATAGTCTTAACTTGGCTGCAATACTGACCTGCCAGGTCACATGCGCCCAAGAGGACAATAATGGCACAGCTGTTGTAGGGCTAACCAAGTACTTTCCAGCTCAGTTTGAGGCCTTTTCCACCACGGTAAACTGATGGCTGGTTCTGTAACCCGGGATCATGGACTCCAAGGAGAGAGCTACTACTTTTTTCCCCTTAACTAATCATGTTGCCAACCTTTTCCCCTATTTTATTTTGAGCAGGGTATTGCCAAGGTGAGGGGCTAGTCTTGACTCACGCTATAGACTTTTTTGCCTTCAGCTTTTGATTCCTCCTACCTTAGCCTCCAAATGCCTGGGATTACAGACATGCACTAACAGGCCTGCATCCAGGTCATGCTTGTTGCCTCCATTTTACAGCAGCGGAAACTGAAGCACACCCTGGTACACGGATATGCCGCCTGTCCACAACTGGTACACGGATATGCCGCCTGTCCACAACTGGTACATGGATATGCTGCCTGTCCACAACTGGTACTGCTAAAGCTGGAGCAGGCCTGTTTTGTCCCTAAGTCTGTGCTCTTTGGGATTGTCACTAGAAAAGGGACTTTTCAGAAACCTGAGAGCTTGAGGCCTCTTAGGTCATAGGAGAGGACCCTGGCCAAAGGCTGGAACCAGGTCTCTGACCAAGACTTGCAATGTGATACCCAGCAGGCCACACCCACCACCAGTGATTCATCTGCCAAATGAACAACTGCTGGAGAGGATCCCAAGGGTCCTTTTCTGTCCCCACTGGTCTACTCTCAGGGAAGCTGGCCCAAGACGGTGAAGTTGTGGGGACAGTGATGCCACGGGGAAGGAGACCGCCTCACCTCCCTTTCATGCCTTCCTTTTTCCGATTTGTTGGAAAATGTTTTCCTGGTTTATCACGTACGTCCCAGAGCAGTTCTGTGTCAGGTGCCTGCCTGCTCCCACATGCTCCTTCCTCCTCCACTCCCTGAAGGGTGTGGGGGTCCATTCTGCTTCTGCTCTGGACTTTCAGAAACAGGTACAGGGAGATATGGGGGCTGTTTTGCTAGGGCTGACGTCTCAGCCGTAGACTTTGATGTCATCCTCAGGGAAAAAAATCAGCCCAAATCACAGGATCAAATCAATGGTCATTTGATCTATTGGCTAAAGTCAGAGCCATTGGCAGAGTCAGGTCCATGGGTTCTGGGGCATGGTGCAAAGTTCCAGGGGCCAGGACAATGTTCACTGGACCTGACCCACATGCTGTAGAAAGGAGCAGAGTGTCCCAGAACTCAGCACATGAAGCCTGGGCCAAGAGCCCCGTGGCCTTCTACTGTCACCAGGTCTAGACAGCACTTACGGACAGCTCAAGGACACCGGGGGAGGTCTTTAAAGTAAGGGACTATCAGGCTAGGCACAGTGGCACACGCCTTTAATCCCAGCACTTGGGAGGCAAAGGCAGGTGGATCTCTATGAATTCAAGGCTAGTCTGGTTTATATAGCAAGTTCCAGGACAACCAGGGCTACATAGAGAAACCCTATCTCAAAAAACCAAAGAAGGAAAGGAAGAAAAGGAGGGAGGGAGGGAGAGGGAAGGAGGAAAGGAAGGAAGGAAGGAACGAAGGAAGGAAGGAAGGAAGGAAGGAAGGAAGGAAGGAAGGAAGGAAGGGAGAGAGAGAGAGAAAGAAAAAGAAAGAATGAAAGAAAGGAAAGAAAGAAAGAAAGAAAGAAAGAAAGAAAGAAAGAAAGAAAGGAAGGAAGGAAGGAAGGAAGGAAGAAAGAGAAAGAGAGTCAGCCTCTCTCAGGGGCCATGGAGGCCAAGCATATGAGGTGGCCTGAAAAGGTCCTTAAAGTGCTTTGTGAAGTGTGAGACACACCAGAGCCACACCCTGAGATCCTGGGAGCAATGCAGCTGAGGTCAAGTTTAGGGTCCTTCACAGCAGGGGTTAGTTCTGCCACTTCCTAGTTCTGTCACCTCGGACAGGATCGTGAACACCTCTGTGTCAGGCTGCTAACCCGTGAAATGACAGCCTGGGCCAAGAGCCGAGACTTCAGGGTGACTGTCCTTTAACCTTCTACAGCACAAAGGTGGGAGCCTGTCTGACCCATGAATGTCCTTCCTACCTGTTCAGCAGAACTCTGGACACGATGGTGTGAGGCTATGCCTGTGTGTTTACTGAGATGGACTCATCCCAGGCTGGACTTGCATTTAGTGTACGGCTGAGGATAACCTTGAACTCTCCACCCTCCTGTCTCCACTTCTGAGTGCCAGATCTCACAGGTGTGTGCTACCACCTGCTACCAGTGGGGCTGGAGATGGAGTCCAGGGCTTCATACCTGCTAGGCACGCACTCTACGACCTGAGCTGCATCCGGTCTCAGCGTGTAACCCCCGGCTGATCTGGAACTTACTATATAATGTAGGCTGATTTCCACTTCATCACAATTTTCCTGCCACAGCTTCTGGAGCTCTGGGATTACAGGTGTGGGCTGCCACACCTGCTGACTTTGCTTTTTTTTTTTCTTTTTTCTTTTGAGGCAAGGTCTCCATATACAGACCAGGTTGTTCCTTGTTGTCTTCTGCCTCAGCCTCGGCTCGTCACCCCACAACCTCCATCTGTGGATTGTCTTTTTCTGCCTAACAAATTATCCCCAAATTTAGCTAAAAACTGTAATAAACATTGATTATCACAGTTTTGGTGGCTCACATCATCAAGGGCAGCTAAGCTGGTGTTTCCGGCTCAGGGCCACTAAGAGTTTGTGGTAAAGACATTGGTTAGGTTGCAGGCCAGTTTATCTGAGGACTTAACAGGAGTTACAGGAGCCGCTTTTGAGACAGCTCACTCAGTGTTTATGAGTTGTTGCCTTAATGCATGTGCACGCGTGTGCACACACACTCACAAACACACACACACACTCCTAAACCATGGAATCTAGCTCAGAGTAAGTGACTCAGAAAAGCAAGACAATGGCAATGGTCTTTAGTGAGCTGGCCTGGAAGTCATTCGGGCCACTCAGTTTTTAAGTTAATTTTTATTTATTGCATGTTTTTTTAAAGATTTATTTATTTATTTATTTATTATGTATACAACATTCTGCCTCCATGTATGCCCGCACGCCAGAAGAGGGCGCCAGATCTCATTACAGATGGTTGTGAGCCACCATATGGTTGCTGGGAATTGAACTCAGGACCTCTGGAAGAGCAGCCAGTGCTCTTAACCACTGAGCTATCTCTCCAGCCCTTATTGCGTGTTTATGTGTGTACGTGGACAATATGCAGGGGTGAGTCCTTTCCTTCCACCATATGGGTCCCATGAATTGAACCCAGGTCAGATTTAGTGGCAAGTACTGAGCCATTTCTCTAGTCTGGCCCTCTTTCATTGTGAGTGACTTCTACTGGGCTCACAGTCCAAGCCTGGTGCTCTGTGAGAGGGGCAAGAGCTGCTGAAGGCTTTCTTGGAAGCTGGTTACAGCCTGTCCTGAGCATTTTATAGATACCGATTTATTAGTTCATGAGGTTCATTCCAGTTCCATCCCCATTAAACAGATGGGGAAACTGTCAACACGCCTGCACACTGGGTAACAAGTCCAGCTTTAGACTCCCAGAAAACAGCCTGGGGCATCGCGAGGGGAACTTGTGTTGCCCCAAATTCACAGCCATGTCCAAGTGTGATTATGCATGGAGAAGTTCAAGGCCAGATGGGATGTGTAAGACCCTGACTTTAAAAAATTAAATAATAAAAAACGGCCCGGGAGAGGGGGCAGGGACCACAAGAGAAGGTAGCCATGCACACAGGAACAAAGATCTGCGTGTATATGCAGCAAGATGCGACATGCCTCCTGGCCTACCTTGCTAGCTCCTTCCTTGATCTGGGGCTTCCCAGGCTCCAGAACTATGAGAAATCTATTTCTAGTCTTAAATTTTGCTAATCTGTAGAGCAGTTGCTATAGCAGCCCAAGTAGATAATTGCATTTTTAATTGTGTGTGTGTGTGTGAGAGAGAGAGAGAGAGAATTAGTTCACACATCCCCCCCCCCCCCCCGTAGCTCTGGAGCCTGTCCTGGAACTAGCTCTTATAGACCAGGCTGGCCTCGAACTCACAGAGATCCGCCTGCCTCTGCCGCCCAAGTGCTAGGATGAAAGGCATGTGCCACCACCGCCCAGCTCACACATTCTTTAGTATTAGCCAGAGGATGACTTCTACCATATCTGTCCCCAGGACCAAACAACTCAGCCATCAGGTATGGTGGTAAGTCCCTTTACCCTCTGAGCCATCTTACTGGCCCATCACTTCTTTCTCTTCTGCCCTGTGTACACTGACTGGCTCCCACACTTCCTGTCTGGGCCCAGGTCTGAAGGAGAGATTGTCCTCACTGGCAGCCACCCTACACTCGCCAGAAGGACCCAGAAAGAACTGAAGGAAGTGTCCCAGACACAATGCCAACCAGTGACTCTGGGCTGCTTCTGCTGTCCCTTTCTTTGCTTGTGCCTCAGAGAGCCAGTCTTGGGGGTCAAGCTGTTGCTGCACCCCACCCTCACCAGCTTGACCCTGGGGCTTGCCATGCACAGCTTCCAGGACTGTCCAAACCCCAAACAACAAGCAGGGGGAGAAACAGACTATATTTAAGCCTGCAGTTGCTCCATAAACAAGTAACTGGCCGAGGGGGAGGAGCCTCAGAGCCGCGAGTCCCGAGCAAGGGTCAGCAGGGCTGGGAGGAGTTCACAGGTAAGGGGGGCAAAGGGCACACAGAGGCGGTTCACAGGGGCACTGGTGCACTGAGTTCCTGACAGAGAGGTGGCAGGCCTATCTGCACTGACTTACCAACTTCACACCAAAGGCATAATAAAACTGGATTTTCTCCTACAAAACTGGCAAAGATATTAGTGATTGACTCCTCTTAAGACCTCGGGGGACCACAATTTGATAAACATCTCAATGTAAACTACTCACACAAGGCGCTGGAGAGGTGACTCAGTGGTTAGGAGCACTGGCTGCTCTTGCAGAGGAACTGAGTGTGACTCCCAGCACCCAACATGGTAGCTCACAGCCTCCTGCAGCTCCAGTCCCAGGGGATCCAACGTCCTCTCTGGTCTCCTTAGGTACTACATGCACATGGTGCACAGACATACAGGCAGACAAAATACCTATACACATAAAATTTAAAAATCAATACAGACACACATGTGACTCAGCAATTGTGCTCCGAGGAATGGAGCTTTGTGAAACCATCAATAGGTAAGAGATGTCTTAGCTTTGTACATACAAGGATTTATTTTTTTGAGCAAGTGTTTGAATATATAGCTTAGGCTAGCCCCAAACTTGAAGCAATCTTCCTGCTTCAGCCTCACAGAATGCTGGGATCACAGACTTGAGCTGGGATTACACACTTGGTTTGCAAGATTTTTTTTTAATTAAACCTTAAAAACCTTAAAGGAAAAAAAAAAAAGAGCAAAACCAAAACAAACAATTGAAAAACCTTGGAAGCAAGCCAGATTACCAGCAGTGGAAGACATACATAAACCGTGTGGTCACAGAGGGGAGACTGTGCGGATCAGAACAAAGGAACGCTGCTGCCTATTACACAGACAGTCTCAGTAGTATTGAGCTATAGGGTCCAACCTGGAGTCTTTTTCTGTAACACTCAAAACAGGCAAACTAACCTAAACCTTACAAGCCAGAATGGCTGGAGTTGGGGACGCGGCTTAGCTGGCAATGTACAGTCTAGCCTGCACAGGGCCCCGGCATTTGGAGAATTCCCTCAGGGAAGGACTAACTAGGGGGACAGCCAGGTAATATCTACCCTGCTCCTTGTAAAAGTCCCAGTGAAGCCGTGCCGGTAGCACTCAGAGGCAGAGGCAGGTGGCTCTCTGAATTCAAGGCCAGCCTGGTCTTCAGAGGGAGTTCCAATACAGCTAGGGCTACACAGAGAAACTCTGTCTTGAGGGGGGAAAGAAAGAAAGAAAGAAAGAAAGAAAGAAAGAAAGAAAGAAAGAAAGAAAGAAAGAAAGAAAGAAAGAAACAAAGAAAGAAAGAAACAAAGAAAGAAAGAAACAAAGAAACAAAGAAAGAAACAAAGAAACAAAGAAAGAAACAAAGAAAGAAGAAAGAAAGAAAGAAAGAAAGAAAGAAAGAAAGAAAGAAAGAAAGAAAGTTTTCTTGAAACTAACAAACACATTATATAGCCTGGGCTATACAAGAAAATCTTGTCTCAAAACCAAATGTAAACAAGTCAAAAGTACACCCTAAAAAATATCCCCACTGTCCTCACAGAAACACAAATCAGTACATAAATCTACACAAGAATTCTTCCAGTTTTTTAAAAAAAAAATTACATGGGGCTGGAGAGATGGCTCAGTGGTTAAGAGCACTGGCTGCTCTTCCAGAGGTCCTGAGTTCAATTCCCAGCAACCACATGGTGGCTCACAACCATCTGTAATGAGATCTGGCGCCCTCTTCTGGCGTGCAGGCATACGTAGAGGCAGAATGTTGTATACATAATACATAAATAAATCTTTTTAAAAAAATTACATAGGGGCTGGAGAGATGGCTCAGCACTTAAGAGCACTGGCTTCTCTTCCAGAGGACTCAGGTTCAATTCCCAGCACCCACACAGCAGCTCACAACTGTCTGTAACTCCAGTTCCAAGGATCCAACACCCTCACACAGATATGTATGCAAGCAAGATACCAATACATATGGAATAAAAATAAATAAGTTTAAAAAACTGCACAGAAGTGAGCTGTACTGACTCATACCTGTCATGTCAACACTTGGGAGACTGAGGCAAGAAGATTTCCTCAAATTCAAGGCTAGCCTGGGCTACATGGTGAAACTTTGTCTTGAAACTCACACCAAGAATGGAGGAAGGGAGGAAAGAAGAGAGAGAGAAAGAGAGTGAGAGAGGTGAATTAGAACAAGAGAGCGAGAGAAAAGGAAAAGGTATGGCATTTTCCCTACATTTCTGAAATTTATATGTATGGGTGTTTCGCCTGCATGTTTGTCTATGCACCACGTCATCCGGGTGCCTGTGGAGGCGAGAAGAGAGGCTTCCAGTCCCCTGGAACAGGAGTTACAGACAAATGTGAGCTACTATGTGGGTGCTGGGAACTGAACCCCAGTCCTCTGGAAAAGTAGGTCCATCCGTGCTTTTAATTGTTGAGCCATCTTCCCAGGGCCTAGCTTTCCATCCTGAATATTAATATGGAAAGATGCTAGTACTATAAATGAAACAATACATGCTGGTTATATGTAATCTAAATCTAATCTGTTATGAGACTATTAAAAAAAATAATGGAGCCAGAGAGATGACTCAGCAGGTAAGGGTGCTTTCCGTCAGGTCTGGCAACTGGAGTTCCATCCCTGGGACCCACATGGCAGAAGGAGAAAACCAGCTCATAAGTTCTTCCATCTGGCCTCCTCCTGCTGGGGCATAATGCACAAATGCACAAAGTAAATAAATGCCGTAAAAAAAAACTTAAATATAAGAGGATGTGTAAATAAGCATATGGACAAGAACTGTGAGTCAGGCATTAAAAAACAAAACAACAGTAAAAAACGCTAGAAGGAAATCCACAAACCCATGTGGTGGTTCACGCTTGTGACACCAGCTTGGAGAGACAGAGGCAAGAGGATTGCAGCAAGCTTTCCTGGTTTACACAGTGAACTTCAGAGCAGCCCAGGCTACACAGCAAGAGCCTGACTTGGAGGAGGAGGAGGAAGAGGAGGAGGAGGAGGAGGAGGAGAAGGGGTGACAAAAACACATTTGACTACTTGAGTTTAGTCCCCGGGCAGGACTCCTGAAAGTTGGCCTCTGACCTCTACATGGGGCACACATGTTCATGTAGACACAGGACCATACACACACACACACACACACACACACACACACACACACACACATACACATACAGAGAGAGAACAAAGAGAAAACCTTAAACTGTTCAAAAGTCACTCTTGCTATGAATCAGAACCCAAGAGCTGGGTCCTTAGTCAGGTCCCTTTATCCTTTAAGGAACCCCAGCAAGAAACCTGAACTCCATACGTTTGACTGGACCTCGCTTTGGTAGACACTGGGCCCTGGTCACTGAACTAAAGGATGCTCAGAATCAGAGTGCTCAGAAAGACTGGGAGCCTGGAACTCCAGGAACACAAGATCAAGGCATCAGGACTAGGGTCATCCTCGGTTTTAGGGTGGAAGAGAATGCAGCCTTTACTCAGGGTCACCAATTAGTCCTCACCACCCTGCGTCATCACAGCGTGGCTTTGTCGCATGGGTCATCCATGCACAGTCAGGCCTTGGTCTGGAACCTGGTTGAACCAGAGTTAGGGCTGTGTCGGCTGGAGGAACGAAAGCAGCAGAGACCAGAGTCTCTGGTACAAAACCGAGGTTCACAGCTCCAGAGCCGCTGAGGCCCAGGCGGCAGCCACGCGGTGAGGCCAGAACCGTCTCCAGGCCCCAGAGGTCGCTCTAGGGTTCTAATGCCTCCTCCTGGCAGTCAGCTGGAATACATCATAAAAGTCCAACCAGGGCTAGCCCCTGGGCACTCCCTATTTCCTTAACTCTGCTCTGAGGTATGGGAGCATAAAGCCTGGCTACTTAGGAAAGGCAAATGGGACGGTGGAATAGCCTGAGCCTTCGGTTCCTAATATGAAATTGGAGCCAGAGGTGGACTGGCCGGCTGTTCCTACAGTTTAGAAGGAGCCATTCTTTGAAGGGCCATCGTCAGTGAAACCTGACGGAAATTATACAGGCTTCTCGAGTCCTTACTTCTATGAGAGGTAACTGAGCATGAGATATGTGTGTATAGTTGTGTATATAATTGGTAATTCTCCCAAGCTTACCCACAGCTGGGATTCCTGATCCAGGAAGATCCATTTTGAGCCTAGCCTTCCTATTTACTAGGTATGTGGTTGTACTGTTTGTTTTTGACACAGGGTCTCATGTTGTCCAGGTTGGCATTGAACTTGCTACTTAGCCAAGGATGACTTTAAACTTCTCATCCTCCTGCTCCCACCTCTGAAGTGCTGGGATTACAGACATTCCACACCATGCCCTGTTCATTACTTAATCCCTTTGAGTTTTGATTTCTTCACCTATAAAGATTATATTAAATTAACATGCAATTTAGAGATTTGTAAAGATTTCGTAAGACAAGAAAAGACAAACTGGATGGCACAGGCCTGTAATCCCAGCACCCCCAGAGGCTGATGCAAGAGGTCACAAGTTCAAAGCCAGCCCGGACAGAATAGAAGACTGCTGAGAAAAAAATGCTTGCCGACAAGCCAGAAGGCTCAAGTTCTACCCCCAGAGCCCCCATGACAGGAAGATAACTGACTCCTGCAAGTTATCCTTTGATCTTCACAGGCGTGTGACGGCATGCATGTCAGCATACCCTGCACACACATGATATTAACAAGTGTTAAAAAAAAATGCCGGGTGGTGGTGGCGCATGCTTTTAATCCCAGCACTCAGGAGGCAGAGGCAGGCAGATCTCTGTGAGTTCGAGGCCAGCCTGGTCTAAAAAAGGAAAGGAAAGGAAAGGAAAAGCAAGTGAAACGATGTGCCGAGAGATAGCTCATCTACTCAGCACACTCAAGGTGCCAGGTGTGAACTCTAGCACTACCCAAAAATGTGATCTTAGTTGGGTATCAGGGAGCAGGCCTATAATCCCAACCCTTGAGAGGCTGAGGCAGGAGTAGTGCAGATTTGGGGTTAGCCTACCTACAAACACAAGAATAATTCACAATCAGGAATGGCGGTAGTCTTTAATCCCAGCTCAGGGTTGATGGGGTTGCAGACGCTGGCAAACCTCTGTGAGTTTGAGGCCAGCCTGGTCTACATAGTGAGTTCCTGCCTAACCAGGACAATAGAGAGACTGTCCTCTTTCTTTCCATTTTTCTTCCTTTCTTTCTTTTTTTCGAGACAGGGTGGTTTCTCTGTGTAACAGAACTATCAGCCTTAGCTGTCCTAGAACTAGCTCTGTAGACCATGTTGGCCTTGAACTCACAGAGATCCGCCCTGCCTCTGCCTCCCAAGGCGTGTGCCACCACTGCCCGGCTGAGACTGTCTTTTTAAAAAAAAATGCATAAACAAACAAAAAGGCAATGTTAAAACTCTCAGCGTTTGATATGTAGAAGGTCCCAGTAAATATTATGGCTGGTTTAACCCACGGCAGTGAGATCAACAAAGGCTTGCAGCCTTCCAGATCAACCCGGGCTGTCTTCCTGGAAGAAGCAGCATTTCTATTCTGCTTTAATCCAAGTCTGAGCTCCCTGGTGTGTGTGATTGCCTCGGGTAGCCTGGGGTGTCCCGGGAGAGGTGGGGCAATTGGAGTAGGAAGAGTTGCCTGGGTCTGGATGTTGTGAGGGTCAGGTCAGGTCTGAGCCTGGGCCGGCATCCAGACCTTGTTCTCAGAGGTTGTCTCAACAGCTTGCTTGGGCACCTTGGATGATAAACAGGTTGTCACCCTCCGCCCGCGCCCCGAATGAACCTGGTACACCCTGGCGAAGGAGGCTCATCTATAAATACACAGTGACTCAGCTATTCGTGTTTAAAACCCACTGCTGGGGGTAGGGCCGGGATCAGCCTCTGGTCTGAGTTTTTGGGGGCCAGGCCACCCTCAAGTTTCAGATTTCCAATTTTCTCTCTAGTGTTTGGGATGCAGGGGTCACATCCTTCTAATTTCATGGCCAGTTCACTGTGGGACCCTAAGAAGTTGTCCAGGCATCTCTCTGTTCTGCTTCTGCAGGGAATGGGGCTTGCTCACACCCTGGGAAGCTGTAAAGCCAAGTGGCCTGGTGACAGGGTACCTGGGTACGGTGGCAGGAAAAAAAAATTACTCCACTCTCCATTTCACTTGGGGGGGCGGGGTTAGAGACAGGGTTTCTCTGTGTAACAGCCCTAGCTGTCCTGGAACATGCTCTGTAGATCAGGCTGGCCTATGAACTCAGAGATCCCCCTGCCTCTGCCTCCTGAGTGCTGGGGTTAAACGCGTGCGCCACCACCGCCTGGCTGAGGATGGACCCTCTTGAGGATAGCAGAAGAGCAAGTCCCAGCCTGGGCTCAGCCCAGCTCCAGTTACTGTTCCAGATTCTTCCACACGGGGCTAGAAGAGACATCTGGCTCCCTCAGAGAGCCATTAGGGGAGCCAGTGGGCATCCCAAATCTAAAACACCCCTCTGCCTCCCAGGCAGAAACAGCCAAGCTGTGAAGAAAGTAAGACAATCCCCTCAGACTGGCAGGAAAGGGCATGATGCTGCCACTTATAACACAGCCATCCTGTGCCAGCTGCTCACACAGATGTCAGCACCCCGTTTGATGCTCCAGCCACCAGTAAACTTCTCCTCCACATGGCCCTGTGACAGCAGCTGAATGCCAGAGCCAAGCTGTGGACCCGGGTTCAAGCTTCCAAAGTCCTATCACAGACACCACAATCACCCAGAAGCCTGGGGAAAGGCGTGGACTGGAGAGGAGGGAGGAGTGGGGGCGGGGCCAGGAGCTCCGCAACAGCCTTGGGGAATGAAGGGGAGTCGGCTGGGAGGTTGCTTGGAAGGGACATGTGTCTTTGAGGTGACCGTTCCCGGTGGTCCGTCAGTAGGCAGAGGAAAAAGTACAGCTAAACTCAGCGGTGAGGCTGGGGCAGGGGAAGTCTTTGCTCAAGACTGTGGTGTGACTCTGACCTTCCAGCCCCTCAAGACTGTGGTGTGACTCTGACCTTCCAGCCCCTCAAGACTGTGGTGTGACTCTGACCTTCCAGCCCCTCAAGACTGTGGTGTGACTCTGACCTTCCAGCCCCTCAAGACTGTCTGCTCCCAGACTAAGTGCTGTACTGGGAAGCATCCTATGTTGCTATGTTCTCTGCCTAAAAACATCAGCATATGCCAGGCCGTGGGACAACACATCTTTAATCTCCCATCACTCAGGAGGCATAGGCAGGCTGGATCTCTGTGTGTTCTAGGTCAGCTTGGTCTAGAGAGTGAGTTCAGGACAGCAAGTGCTACTTGGAGAGTCCTGCCTCAAAAACACAACAACAACAAAAACCAAACAAAAAAAGTCTGCTAACTGGGGGGGGGGGGAGTGGCACATGCCTTTAATCACAACATTCATGAGGCACAGGCAGGCAGATCTCTCTGAATTCGAGGCCAGCTTGGTCTACAGAACCTTCCAGGACAGCCAGGACTACACAGAGAAACCCTGTCTTGAAAAACAAAAACAAAATCTGCTCCTTGCTAACTGTGGTGGCTCATACCTGTAATCTCAGTACTTGGGAGGCTGAAGTAGGGGGATCATGGTGTGCTGGGATCAGCCTGGGCTACAGAGTAAGACATTGTCTCAAAACAAATAAACAGGGTTGCCAGGGTGACTCAGTAGGCAGACGCACTTACAGCCAAAGCTGACGACCTGATTTCTGTCTGCAGACTCACAGGCTGATAAGAGAGGCCTGGCTGCCACAGCTGCCTCTACACATGCGCATCCTGGATCCACAGGCCCTCCCACACCAGCCACAGTCAAATAAATAAACGGAAAACTATGAGGTTGCTTTTTATAAATAAATAGTCTAGTCCTTTTCCGTTGAGATTCACTTTTCCCCAGGATGCCTTCCCGTAACAACTCCATTTAAACATGTTCCTATATCCTTGATATAGAAGAAACTCAAAGTAATAGGATTGATGTTATAAAGGGTTTACTAACAGATTTGCTTAGGAGACATTAAGCCACAGAAAGTAGAATTTAGCTAAGGGAGAGCTGCCCCCAAATCACCCCAAAGATGAGTAGTCTGCTAACCAAGCCTGTTAAAGATAGGCAAAATTTACAGTGTTAGGGTGTAAATGTTTGTTCATCAGGATGACCCAGCCATCAGGCCCATCGCAACAGGCAGCTCAAGGGGACATGGCAGTGTCATGACCAATGCTAAACCCTGGCCTGGTATAAAGCCATAAAGCCCCCACTTCTCTTCTTGAGAAAAAGCGTAATTCTACCAGGTGGGCAAGATGACCCTGGCTAACAACCATTCAAAAAGAACAACACTGGCATACATACCTAAGAAATAATTCTGCTAATGTCCTTGCTGTGTAAATCTCCCATCTGTCCGGGTGGTCAAGCTTACAGTCTCCAGTCTCTGTTTAAATTGTTCAAAGTGTGACCTGAAGCCAGGACAATGGCGTTAGTGAAATCCATCAGCCTAAGGTGTATATAAGCCAGTGACATCTTCTGTTCAGGGCCAACTCTTATTTGGGTGTGAGCCCAGGTCAGCCACACTTTAGTAGAGAGTTTTTCTTTTGTCTCTGTGCGCAGTGATTCCTCACTGGGAAGACATGCTATGTTTATAACTCCTTACTCCCAGACCCTGGAACATGATAGGTCATGGTTCCTAGGAGAAAACCCTTCATTATTATTCTGCTAAAATGTCATAGCAATAAAATGATTCCTGATGACTGATTGCGGTACCCACAGAGCAGCACGTAGTCAATGCTCCCCAGAAAAGCTCTCGCAGTGACGATAGTTCACACAGAAACCCATTGCTGGTCACCGCAGTAGTGACTCTACATGGGATGTCCATACCACAGCCCTCCCGTCAGGGCTCGGGGATCTGTGTAAGAGCCCGAGGAGGTGGGAGCACAAAGCATGATGGGAACGCATGGCCAAGGACACTGTTTCTGGACACGGCAGGCCCAATGCATGAACAAAGGCACAGACTGTGAGGACATGCCCAGGGCCTCCGCGTCAAGCCACACCAGAACCCAGTGTGGAAGAAGGGGTGGCCATGGAGTCCCACCGTGAATGAGGAGCTGAGAAGAATTATTGGCATCTGAGAGCTGTGGATGCTGAGAGAGGAAAATTCAGTTTCCTTCAGCCAAGTGACACCTGGCATATTGACCATGCTCCAGGGAAGGCCACCCCATGGCCAGGAGTAGGAAGCCAACACAAACTGGAGCCAATGGGTTTTTTTTAAAAAAAAAGAGAAATAACAATATAAATTAAAACTAATATCTGCTAATGTAACATTATTGTTTCTGTAAATTTTTTTTGACTCCCTCCTCCCTGAAAATGAGGTCTCACACCATAGCCCAGGCTAGCCTCAGTAGGTGCTTTGGTCTCACACCATAGCCCAGGCTAGCCTCAGTGGGTGCTTTGGTCTCACACCATAGCCCAGGCTAGCCTCAGTGGGTGCTTTGGTCTCACACCATAGCCTAGGCTAGCCTTAGTGGGTGCTTTGGTCTCACACCATAGCCCAGGCTAGCCTCAGTGGGTGCTTTGGTCTCATACCATAGTCCAGGCTAGCCTCAGTGGGTGCTTTGATTAGAGGTGTGACTCACATACCCAGCTTGTTTCTGCACTTTTAGTGTGTGTGTGTGTGTGTGTGTGTGAGAGAGAGAGAGAGAGAGAGAGAGAGAGAGACAGAGAGAGAGAGAGAGAGAGAGAGACAGAGAGAGGAGGTGTGTGTGTACCACTGTGAGCATGTAGAGGTCATAAAACAACCTTCCAAATTGGTTCTTTTCTTCCATGGTGGGGGATTCAGGGATCTAATGGAAATCATCAGGTTCCATGACCACCATTGCCTTCATCCTCTGAGCCATATTGTAGTCTCCAGCTTTTTGTTTTTATTTTAATATATATATGTACGTATATACATGTGTGCACATATATGTATGTATATACATGTGTGTATATGTGTATGTATATACATATGTGTGTGTATATATATGTATATGAGTGTTTTGCCTCCTTGTATGTCTGTGCATTGTGTGCATGTCTGGTGCATGAAGAGGCCAGAAGAAGGAATCAGATTCTCTGGAACTGGAATTACAGATGGCTTTGAGTCTTCATGTGTGTGCTGGGAATGGAACCTGGGTCCTCTGGAACAGGAGCCAGTGTTCTTAAGCACTGAGTCATCTCCCCCATTAAGTCTTGCATAAAACTAATAAGATGATTTGCTGATCATTATGAAGTGTGGTTTATATTTTATTTGTTTGTTTTTGTTTTTCAAGACAGGGTTTCTTTGTGTAACTGTGACTGTCCTGTAACTCATTTTGTAAACCAAACTGGCCTTGAACTCAGAGATCCACCTGCCTCTGCTTCCCAAATGAATGCTGGAATTAAAGGCGTGTGCCACCACCACCCGGCTGCAATTTGTATTTGTACAAACACCTTATGGTATTTGTTTGTAGCCCAGCATGGTGGCACAAGCCTTTAACCTAAGAATTCAGGAGGCAGAGGCAGGTGGACCTCTGAGTTTGAGACCACCCTGGTCTACACAGAGAGTTCCAGGCCAGCTAGAGCTACATAGTGAGACCCTGTCTCAAAAAAATAAAAAAGAGTAATAAAAAATCAATATAATGAGAAAGCTGGGAGAAATATTTATAAAAGACATAACTGATAAAGAACTTAGCTAACATATATAAAGAGCTTCTAAAGTACAACAATCAGACCATGAATACAGCTGGAGAGGCGGCTCAATGTTTAAGAGTACTGGTCATCCTTTCAGAGGACCCGAGTTCAATTCCCAGCACCCACATAGTGGTTCACGATCATCTGTAAGTCTAATTCCAGGGGATCCAACATCCTCTCCTGATGTCCATAGGCTCCAGGCACCCACACTGACATGCCTTTAATCCCGCACTGGGAAGGCAGAGGCAGGTGGGTCTCTGAGTTTGAGGCCAGCCTGTAAGAGATACCAGCTTGGCTAAGGATATGCTTATTGCTTGCCTAAGCATGTACAAAGCCCTAGGTTTGGTCCTCACTACCAATAGCTACAAACAAAACAGTAAATACTGCCCCCACTCCCACCACAGGGTGACACAGCAGGAGGGTCCTCACCAGGCACCAGTACTTTGTCATTGGACTTTCCAGCCCCTGGAACTGTCCCTTAACACCAAGAAGCTCACCACCTAGTAAGAAGAAGGACGATTTTGGCATGTTGGACTCTGAAGTCCAATCACCGAGAAGGAGTCGTCCCAAGAGGCCACTCTCACACCACAGTTGATGTAAAAGCATGAGGATTTTTATTTACTGCTGCGACAGAGTCCTTCAGCCTTGAGAGGAAAAGGACCCCGAATAGTTGTCACAGGCTATTTTTATAGAAATAGAAGGGAAGATAAGGGGGGAACCCAGGGGTTATTTTTCAACTATTATGATTGGCTTATTCAAAGGGCTACTGGGCTGAGCCAGGGCAGGAGAGCGGTTGCCAGGTCAGGTAGGGTAAGGGGGAACATCTGTGGGTCATTGTGACCCCATTTCAGGGACTGAATCAATACGTCAGGAACTGAGTCAACATCTGAGGGTTATCTTGCCCCAATTCCAATAACTGAGTTCTACCTGGAGAAAACATACAGGGAGATGGAAAGTCCCCAACATTCCAGTACATGCATGTGTAGTTGTTGGGTCCTTGGAGCACTAATGTTGAGAGGCCTCAGAAATGGCCTCAGAGTTGTCCTAGAGTTCTTCACAACTACATAGCAAGTTGGGAGCTGACCTGGGCTACATGAGACCCTGCCTAAAAACCAAAACAGAACAGTTATACATAAGGCGGAGGGATGGGAAAGAAATGGCAGAAAGCAGCTCAGCATCTGGAACCCAAGGACCACATGGTGAGCAGGTGCAGGGACCCCCTCAGAAGTTCCCGTCGCGAGTGCCAGCAGTGTCCGGGCACTAGGCAGTATGGACCGCCAGTCATGTGAAGGCATGGTTCCTCTGCTGGCTCCCAGCCTCAGCCCTGGCAGATGCCAAAAGGAGCGGAGATGAACGTCCCCCTGAATCCCAAGGCCAGGGCAGTGATGAGAACAGAGTGTTCTGGGAGGAGCCTCGGGCAACCGCTGACTACTTCCGGGTTTGGTTTCATCCACTGATTATTGGTGCAAATAAACCCCAGAAACTGTAGTGTGTATGTGGGGTGGTGTTGACGTGAGGTCACGCACTCGTAGGGTTTTCTGTTCTGTTTTAATCCAAATAAATGCTATTAAAAATAAATAAATACTATTAATTAAAATTTTATTACAACATATTTATTCTATTTTTATTTCTTCGTTATTATATTTATATATTTTTACTTCATTGTATTTATTTTGTGTGCATGTTTGTCGGTATGCGCTCATCATGGCAGGTGTTTGAAGGCCAGTGGAAATTTTGAGGGAATTGGCGTTAGCATTTTAGACATTGTACTGGCCTGCCCTTAGGGTCCTGACAGGATAGTCCTCAGCCACAGCCACTAAAAGCATCCCCTGAGCACATTCGCTCCGTTACCTGTTCTCTGTTCCCTCTGCTTCTCCCTCTCCTCCACCACTCTTGTCCCCAGGGACCAGCCTCCCTCTTTGCCCCCTTCTCTACCCCTGCTCTCTCTTCTTCCAATAAACCTCCCATGTGAGCCCTGTTGCATGGCGTGACTTCTCTTGCGGCATTGTTTTTTATTTTTATTTTTTGATTTTTCGAGACAGGTTTCTCTGTGTAGCTTTGGACCCTGTCCTGGAACTCACTCTGTAGACCAGGCTGGCCTCAAACTCACAGAGATCCGCCTGCCTCTGCCTCCCGAGTACTGGGATTAAAGGCATGCACCACCACCACTGGGCTCTTTTTTTTTTTTCCTCCTTGTTTTTTAAATTACAACAATTGGTTTTCTTTTTCCACCACATGGGTCCCAAGGATCAAACCCAGACTGTCAGTCTTGGTGCGGGTGCCTTTACCATTGATCCAGTTCACCAGCCCACTATTGATTTCTATAATCAATATAAGGGAACAAAGAAGCTTCGTTTGGTGTAACGCCTAGTATGGGTGGCTGAAGAGGGAATTTCTGTAAGATCTTTGTTCCCTGGGCTCTGCTGCCAGTTCTGTGTGGAAAGAGGGCTTGGGCTAGCAGCGCCACGGCTCAGAAGACACACTGCAGACTAATCCCTGCACTTTGTACGGATTGTCTCATTTGTGTTTTCAACAGCCAAACTCAAGCCTCGTGTAACTCAGGCTAGCCTTAACACAAGCGACTGATCCTCCTGCCTCTGCCTCAAAAGTGTGGAAATTACGGGTGTGGAATACGGGACCAGTTTTACGCAGGGCTGGGAGTGAAACCCAGGGCTTCCTGTACTGTAGGCAAGCAACTCGGCCAAAAGAGCTACATTCCAGCCCCTATTCAGGTTTTTCTTGAGATAGAGTCTCACTCACTATGCATTGCAGTCTGGCCCAGGATTCTTCAGTCTCAGCCCCCAGTATTGGGAGCACAGGTGTGTGCCACTGTGCCAGACTAACGAAGATTTACAGTACATAGAAGGGTTAGTGCTCTGGAGCAACCAGTTCTGATGAGACAGCAGCTGCAGGAGCCTTTCCCTGTGGCCGGGCAAAGTCTAGAGGGCGCCCCGTGAAGCGGGTCAGCAGGCTGGAGTTGTTTGCATGCCTTCTCACTTTGACAGCCCACAGTTCCAAGCGTGGGCTTGCTCCTGGCACCCATCAGGGCCCTGCTTTATTGGGCAGCCGGATCCCTGGAAGGACAGAGTGAGGCCCTTAAGGGACTAGGAAGATGCCTGCCCCAGGCTTGACTTCATTCAGGAATTTCACACTTGTCTAGACCCTAGTCTGCAGGTGGAGGGTGTCTGGCAGCAGGGCCCAAGGACTGCCTGCTGAGCTAGAGCAGGATCCTCCCACCCAGGCCACCTGTTCCACAGCCCCACCCTCCCACCTCTGCACCTCGCCGCTAGAACGCTAGCGGCTAGCTCTCGGGCTGCAGGGCTGCGGGGCACTCGTGTGGGGTATTAATAGCCCAGCGCTGAAGCTGCACTGATAAGAAAGGCATCTCCTGACCGCCTGGTCACAGCCGTGGCTCCAAGCCGACTCTCCCCACCCCTGCTCTGTGAAGAGAGATAGTAAGTCGCCATAGCAATCCTGGTTTGAGTGCCTGCTGAGGAGTCAAAGGAACCACCTGCCTTGTCATGTGCAGTCCCGTGGCTGCCCCTACAGATACTTCCAGTGTCTCCATTTTTTTTTTAATTTGAGGAAATCGAGGCTCCTGAGAGGTGCATGCACTTTCTTTGGATCCCAAAGCAAACAAGTGGGGGAGCTGACCCCCCGGGTCTCATCTGAGTCCCGGCATCTCTGAGTCCCTTTCCCTCTCCATCGATGCGCTCATCTCCTCCTTGCCCTTGCTCGAGGTTGAGACAGACCCTTTGGATGGTGAGAGCCAAAGAAATTGAACCCTGCCCCCCAGAGAGTCTAGCTGAGTAGTAGATTCCCTGGCCCAGTTCCTTGAACTTTAGGAAACCCAGAGACTGAAATGGGGCGGGGCAAGAGGTCATGGACTTGCAAGAAGCATCCTTCTGATGGATGGATGGAATCAGTGTAGGACCGCCAGTTGGCCTGGGCCTCCCGAAAGCCCTGGGGATAGGGAAGGAGCCAGCCTGAGAGAGAGGCCCCCACCCAGGTTTCAAGAATGGAGAATCGGGTGACTTGAGCACTGTCCCTGCCCAGGGACAGCACAGCTCTGCTGGGAGCAGGCAGTTTTCATTCGGGCTTGTGGGCCCTGGTCTCTGCTCCTTGCTGTCCCACTCTGAGGTGCTTCACTATTTGAAGGCTGCTGGGTAGTAGGAAGAGAGGACAAACAGACCACCCGCCCTAACCTCACACTGACAAAGGCCTCAAGTTTAGCCATCTAGCTGCACAGTAAGCCTTGGAAGCCCCGGCTGCTGGGCCACCCTCCAGCTCTGCCACTTTGCTTGTTATCTGGGCTGACTTGGAATTCCTCAAGTAGCAGAGGGTGGTCTTGAACTCCTGCCACCAACGTTGTAGAAATTTATCAGAGCGCTGTATCTGGGCTACACATTAGAATGAGTAGCAGTTTTCTAGAAATACTTTGACTTTGAAGAATCTTTGTGGAAAACAGCGATTGCTTTCTGTGATTTGTAGAATTTTTTTTTTTTTTCTGAAAGGGCGTTGCGGTCTTTGCATGACTTTGGTCACAAGACACCTCTGGCCCACCTGAGGCTCTTGGATGACTGTGTGCTGCAAACGGTACACAGTAAAGGACTAACACCACGAGGTCATGCATTGTTCTTGTTTAGAGAGACGTACAGATTAGATTAGGGACCTTGGTATGAGGAAACATTTTCTCCAAAAAACAATCTTCTGTAACAAGCAATAAATACGCCTTTGTACAGCTATTTGGGGGTCAGTCCATCAGAGAGGCTGGGCCTTCCTGCTGCCACAGAGGCCTTCAAGTCTCATCTTGGAGTGCCTTCTTTCTTCAACCGACCCATGCTCCATGGAACACCCCGACTACCTACTCCCAGCTGCTGGGATCACAGGTGTGTGTCATCACCCACAACTCAGATTTGTCATTCAGTCAACTCTGTGTGACTCTGAGCAGGTCTTTCACCTGTGTGCCTCAGTTTCTCCATCTGCAAAATGGGTAAAAAATACATGCACCACAGGGTTGTTGGTGAAATTCTGAAGATTATCAATATAACGTGAGCAAGCTTATGTGTGAGCCTAAAGCCCCCGCACAGAACAAGCACTTGGTATAAGCTGTAACCAGGTAAGTCACGCACACAACCATTACCCGTGATAGGGCTCAGGGTCAGGTGCTTCCAGACTCTTGGCCTCTTGTACAAAAACTTGAAAATAAGGGCAGGTTTGCAAAAGTAGCTTGTGAATTCATGAATTTTACCTATGTGTCAGTTTGGTTTTTTTTTTTTTTGTTTTGTTTGGAGTAAAATGGCATGTTAGGATGATCTGCTTCACGGGACTCCCTATACTTGACTCCAGTTACATCGACAGCCCAGACACGCGTCAGCTGGCACATCTTTCAGCCCTAGGATGTCAGAGTCAGAGGGCAACAGGGACAAGAGCCACTACACCTGACAGCTGCACTCACAGAATCCACCACCAGGGGGCAGGATCATCACATCCAAATCCCCATTTGTCCAACCTTATATTTCATTTTTTTGAGCATGATTCTTTTTATTTCAGAAATTTTCAAGCATACAGTACAGGGCTGGGGATGCCGCTCAGCTGGCAGAGGGCTTGAGTAGCATCCAAGAGGCCTGAGGTTACATCCCCAGCACAACAAAAGCCAGGTGTGGTGCCCATGCCTAGAGCCCTACTATTGTAGAGGAAGGAGAAGCCAAGTTCCAGGCGAGCATGGAGTTCAAAGCAAATTCAAAGTCACCCTGAACTAAATGAAATCCTATCTAAAAAGAATAAAATAAAATAAAACCTCAGGCGGGGCTGGAGAGATGGCTCAGTGGTTAAGAGCTCTGACTGCTCTTCCAGAGGACCAGGGTTCGATTCCCAGCACCCACATGGCAGCTCACAACTGTCTGTGACGCCACGGGATCCAACACCCTCACACAGACATATATGAAGGCAAAACACCAATGCATATGAAATAAATTAAAAAAAAAAACTCAGGCACAATAGGACAGTGAACCTCACGTGTCCCCCACTAGGTTTCAACAACTAACATTCCCCAGCTCCCTTTAGTTCTCTGTGCTATTGCAGACGTTTTATCCGTATTTGTGTAGGTACGATGGGAGGGGGCATCCTGTCACACTGCATAGGTGGGGGCAGGGGAACTTTGTGGAGCTGGTTTTTGCCACCTTTACCTGGGATCTGGGGCGCCACTCCATCTCCATAAAGACTTTATCCCCGAGCTGTCTCCACAGACCCTCGAGCAGTATTTTTTTTATTTTATTGATATTTATTGAGCTGTATATTTTTCTCTGCTCCCCTCCCTGCCTCTCTCCTCCCCCCTCTAACCCTTCCCTGTTGTGATCTAGCTGCCCTCACTCCTCCTGACCCAGAGCAGAACTTCTTTGTGGTCTGAAATTGACAAGGATGTTTGTGTTCTTTCTGTCCGGTGGTTTTCCACAGAAGCAGTAGAGGTATAAAAGGCTTTAGCTCAGGGAAAAATAAAGGTTGCTGTTCTTCCACCTGAAAAGAAGCCTCCTCCGTGTCTCAATCCCGGCACCCCCAGCTGGCGTGGCACTCCCCCAAGGCAAGGTCCCCATGCTCCCAATTTACTCAGGAGATCTTGTCTTTCTCTACTTTCTACCTCCCATGTAGATCAGATCTATGTGAGTCTCTCCTAGTGTCCTCATTGTTATCTAAATTCTCTGGGATTGTGGTTTGTAGGCTGGCTTTCTTTGCTTTATGTTTAAAAACCATCTATGAGTGAGTACATGTGATAATTGTCTTTCTGTGTTTGGGTTACCTCCCTCAAAATAATGTTTTCTAGCTCCATCCATTTTTCTGCAAAATTCAAGCTGTCATTATTTTTCTCTGCTGTGTAGTACTCCATTGTACCACATTTTCCTTATCCATTCTTCAGTCGAGGGGCATTTAGGTTGTTTCCAGGTTCTGGCTATGACAAACAAAGCTGCTATGAACATAGTTGAGCACACGTCCTTGTGGCACAATTGAGCATCCTTTGGATATATACCCAAAAGTGGTATTACTGGGTCTTGAGGAAGGTTGTTTCCTAATTTCCTGAGAAATCGGCACACTGACATCCAAAGGGGTTGTACCAGCTTGCATTCCCACCAGCAATGCAGAAGTGTTCCCTTTTCCCCACAACCTTTCCAGTATAAGTTGTCATCAGTGTTTTTGATCTTCCCATTCTTTCAGGTGTTAGATCGAATCTCATAGTTGTTTTGATTTGCATTTCTCTGATGACTAAGGATGTTGAACATTTCCTTAAGTGTCTTTCAGCCATTTTACGTTCCTCTGTTGAGAGTTCTCTGTTTAGGACTGTACTCCATTTTTTTTAATTGGATTATGTGTTCTTTTGGTATCCAATTTCTTGAGTTCTTTGTATATTTTGGAGGTCAGACTTCTGTCTGATGTGGGGTTAGTGAAGATTTTTTCCCATTCTGTCGTTTTGTCTTGTTGACCACGTCCTTTGCTTTACAGAAGCTTTTCAGTTTCAGGAGGTCCCATTTATTAATTGTTTCTCTCAGTTTCTGTGCTTCTGGGATTCTATTTAGGAAGTGGTTCCCTGTGCCAATGCGTTCAAGTGTACTTCCCACTTTCTCTTCTATAAGGTTCAGTGTGGCTGGCTTTATGTTGATGTCTTTGATCCATTTGGACTTGAGTTTTGTGCATGGTGATAGATATGGGTCTATTTTCATTTTTCTACATGTTGATATCCAGTTATGCCAGCACCACTTGTTGAATATGCTTTCGTTTTTCCATTTGATATTTTTTGCGACTTTATCAAATATCAGGTGTTCGAAGATGTGTGGATTGATATCCAGGTCTTCTATTCGGTTCCATTGGTCCTCCTGTCTGTTCTTATGCCAGTACCAGACTGTTTTCAGTACTGTAGCTCTGTAGCAGAGTTTGAAGTCAGGGATTGTGATGCCTCCAGATTTTTTAAGATTTATTTATTATGTATACAATATTCTCAGTATTCTGTCTGCATGTATCCCTGCAGGCCAAAAGAGGGCACCAGATCTCATTACAGATGGTTGTGAGACACTGTGTGGTTGTTGGGAATTGAACTCAGGACCTTTGGAAGAGCAGGCAGTGCTCTTAACCACTGAGCCCCCCAAAAGAGCTTTTGATTGATGTTTCTTTCTGTACTTTAAAAATAAAGCTTGCCTTAAGATCAGAGAGTGAAACAGCCACACTGGCCAGCTGTACAGACCAGGCAGTGGTGACACACACCTTTAATCCCAGTAGCCACACTAGCTTGCCACAGAAACTGGGCGGTAGTGGTGCCCACCTTTAACTGTAGCACTAGAGAGGAATATAAGCCGGGATGAGACAGGAGCTAGCTCTCTTTTCAGCCTGAGAATTTCTTAGAGCTAAGTGCTCTCTAGTGACTGGCTGCTTTGCTTCTCTGATCTTCAGGTTGATCCCCAATGTCTGTGTCTGGGTTTTCATTTCGCATAAGACATCTTTTATGTATATATTTATTTTGTGTACAATATTCTTTCTGTGTGTATGCCTGCAGGCCAGAAGAGGCCATCTCTTCAGCCTGAGACATCTTTCTTTTCTGTTGTTCTTGTCGTTGTTTGAGGAAGCGTTTGCACCGTAGGCTGGCCCTGAACTCACGATACTCTTGCCTCAGTCTAAGGGTGATGATTCCCTTCATGTGCTACCAACTTACATTCTACACTTTGAGCTCTTTCTCCAGTGTTGGGTGTGCCGTCCATACTAAGTGTACTATGGTACTATGCCTGCAGGGCAGAGCCTGCACTACAGGACCATTTGCAAGCCCCGCAAGGGCCTGGAGATTTAAACACACAAAGAGACACAGGTACCCTTGAAACAAAAATGTCCTCTTTATTGTGTGCCAGAGCCGCTTATATATATGGATCCTTAACTGATAGCCACGCCCCAGCCAAACCCACCAGAAACCCCTCCCCTGCCATCAGGAACTCCTGAGGGTCTCATGCTCAGAGTAGCTGCAAACAAAGGAAAAACAAGTTGTTTTGATCAGAGCAGCTGCAAGCATAACAAGTTGTTTACAGGAAATTCAGGGTCTGGGTCAACAGCCCCCAACAGTTGGGGGCGTCATTCACAGTACACCTGTGCTGTACGCCTTGACTGCATTTCAAGCCCTATGGTTTTGATAACTTTTTTTTTGAGAAGGGGGGGTGGGCGATGTCATATACAGCACAGCATGGGTGTGGAGGTCAGCTGATAATTCATAGAATCCACCATGGGGGTTCTGAGGATTGAACTCAGATCATCAGGCTTGGCAGCAGCTGCCATTACTCAACTATCATGCCAGTTCTCATCTTTCTTCATTTGAGACAGTTTCTCTGTGTAGCTCTGGCTGTCCTGGAACTTGCGCTGTAGACCAAGCTGGTCTCGAACTCACAGAGCTCCACCAGCTGCTGCTTCCCAAGTGTTGTAATTAAAGCCATGTGCCACCACCGCCCTGATTTTCTTTTTGAATACTGGTTTCATGTAGTTGAGTCTGGCCCCAAACTCACTATGTCATAGGGGATGACCCTGAGCTCTGTTATTTTTTTCCCTTGGGTTTTGTTTGTTTTGTTTTGTTTCTCATGTATGATGTGGAAGTCAGAGAATAGCTGTGTGTGACAAGACTTTTCCTGGGGATACGCAACACATGGCTACTCACCCCAGATGGGGAGCCCACAACAGACCGAAGTATGGATAGCACCGAAGTCCAATGAGTGAATCATGAGTTTTATAGGAGCAGGAATGACTCAAAGAAAACTGCAGCACCAAGACCCACACCAGCACCTGACAGCTCACAGAAGCTGGGAACCTGGAGCTCACGCCACAGCCTGCAAGGCAGCTCCACAGGTTGAAGAGTGTCCCTTCTGGGTGACTCAGTTGGTCTAAACCTCTTCCAGGTAGCTGGTTTAGTCTCTGTCTTTGCAGCTTGATTTAATCTTGGGGGAGGGGGCTACTAAATCTGGTCAGTTTCAGGGACTTCCTGTAGCTATTTTGAGTGGTTTACCTTCCTGTTTATGGAGCTTCCCTGCAGGATGGAATATTCCATTCAGGACACTGCTCCACAACAGTAATTTAAGGGATCTGCCCTCTCCTTCCATCATAGGGTACGATGCTGAGACTGGCCGGGTGTGTGTGCGTGTGTGTGCGTGTGTGTGCGTGTGTGTATGTGTCTGCTGGGATTGAGACACAGAGGCTTCTTTTTAGGTAGAAGAACAGCACTCTTTTTTTTTTTTTTTGCCCCGAGCTAAAGCCTTTTATACCTTTATGCAGCTGGCCCAAAACATGTTGAGCAGCCAGAGGTCAAGCTAAGGGCATCGTGTACTGGGACCACTTCTGTGGGAAAACCACTGGCCAGAAAGAACACAAATATCCTTGTCAATTACAGAGTACAAGGAAGTTCCACTGGGGAATGAGGGCAGCCAGATCACAACAATAGGAATTACAAAAGAAAAAAAATGAAATTTACATTGTCAGACTGGATGGAAAACACCTTTATCTGCTGAGTTGCTATGCTGGGTTAGTCTTTGAACTTTTAATCCTTCTACCTCCACCTCTTGAGTGCTTGGATTATGAAGATGGGCTCCCATACCCAATGTATGTTCTGCTTGGACTCTAGCCTGCCTCTTTGTCCATGCTAGGTCAGTGCTCTATCGACTGAGCTACATTCCCAGTGAAGAGACTCTGGCCAGATTGAGCATGGCCAGCATGACTTTGGCAGGCCTTGCCCTTCTCTCTCATTCCTTCTGCCTTGCTAAAAACCCCAAGATTACATTCCTAAAGTCAGCCACCAAGATCTGTTCTCTTATTTGGCCACTTCCTCCTCCTGAGGCTGACTACCAAGGTCCAGCAATCAAAATGTTAACTTGGCTCACAGAGTTAACATGCCCAATTAAAATTAAACACTTCATCCTAACATGGGGTTTCCCCTTGTACCTTTATAAACAATCATTTGCCTCCTCTCTATCCAGAAGCAGTACTTTGGTCCCCTTTACCCAGGAACAAATACTGTTGTCCCCCTTCCCTTGTACCCTTCTCCCTCATTATCAATCTTCTTTACCACCACATCTTAGCCCATTCTAACACAGGCCTCCCCCTTTTCTCGTCTTAAAAATTACACATGCGCCAGGCAGTGGTGGCGCTCGCCTTTAATCCCAGCACTTGGGAGGCAGAGGCAGACTGATCTTTGTGAGTTCGAGGCCAGCCTGGTCTACAACAGCTAGTTCCAGGACAGGCCCCCAAAGCTACAGAGAAACCCTGTCTTGAAAAACCAAAAAAAAAAAAAAAAAAAAACATGGATACAGGTTAAATTAAAAGCTAGTGGGACGAGCCTAAACTAAGACCGAGCATTCATAATTAATAAGTCTCTGTGTCTTTATTTGGGAACTGGTTGGTGGCCCAAAGGAAATTCCAACTATACTCTGTAGCTAGCTTTCTTACCAGACTTTCTTGAACCACCAGCCTACAGATAATGACATGGAGACTTAGTAATTTTGAAAGCTTGGCCTTAGCTTAGGCTTTTCCCCAACTAGCTCTTAAAACAATCTGTCTCTATTAATTTACATCCTGCCATGTGTCTCTGTTACCACTGCTCTGTACTTCTTCAGAGTTGCAGGCTTACCCCTCTTCCTCCCAGAGTCCTCCCTCTCTTCGAAGTCCCACCTATTCTCTCCTGCCTAGCTATTGGCCATTTAGCTCTTTATTGAACCAATCAGAAGGCACCTTAGGCGGAGACATTGCTTTACAGTCTAAACAAATACTCCCCAAACTTTCTCTGGCTGTCCTGAAACTTGCTTAGCTTGGTAGACCAGGCTGGCCTCAAACTCAAGAGATCTGCCTCCCTCTGCTTCCCAAGTGCTAGGATTAAAGGTGTTTGCCACCAGCACCCGGCTATTTCTCTCTTCTCTCAAATACTAATTTTTAAAGGTGTTTTTTAAAATTAATTTTATTTTATGTGCATTGATGAGGGTGTCAGATCCCCTGGAACTGGAGTTACAGACAGTGGTGAGCTGCCATGTGGGTGCTGGGAATTGACCCTGGGTCCTCTGAAAGAGCAGCCAGTGCTCTTAACTGCACAGTCATTCCTCCAGCCTGCGAGTATTTAAAGAGAAAAATACATATTTTAAAATGCTATCTCAGATTTCACTTTACCCTACACTTCTTATACTATTAGACTCTTTCATCTGCTTTAGAAGGCCTCGATTCCTAAAGCCATTGCCTAAGTATCTGCTGCCCTACAGAATCACTTTTTTTAAAAATTTTATTATTTTATGTTTATTGGTGTGAGAATCAGATGCCCTGGAACTGGAGTTATAGGCAGTTGTGAGCTGCCATGTGGGTGCTGGGAATTGAACTCAGGACCTCTGGAAGAGCAGCCAGTGCTCTTAACCACTGAGCCATCTTTCCAGCCCCCAGAATCACTTTCAAACTAGCAATATGAACATGGCTTCATTTTAAACTTTATTTATTGTGCACATACGCATGTGTGGGCTCACGTGTGCTGTGGTGTGTATCTAGAGGTCAGTGGATCACTTGCAGGAGCCAGTTCTACTACATGGGTTCCAAGGATAGAATTCAGGTGTCATGCTTGTTAGCAAGCACCTCTACGGTGGAGCCATCTCACTGGGCCTACAATTGCATTTCTGAGCTGAGCAGTTTTGGTCTCCCTAAACAGTTCCTACTAGGGAAGTACAACGAAAACATTTTTTAATTTAAAAATAATTTATTACATTTTTATTGGGGGCACTCTTATTTTACAAATATGTAAAACATTTGTAGGCTTCCAGCATCTTAACTATACACAACAGTGCACACGTTTCGTCCAAGTCTTTCCCTCTCCCACCAACATTGGGGCTTTCAGAAGCTGTTTACTCTTCCAGTGTTTATCTTTTGTTCTGATCTCACTCTGTAGCCCTGGCTGGCCTTTAACTCACCGAGATCCACCTGTTCTGCTTCCCAAGTGCTGGGGCTAAAGGCACACGCCAACATACCAACCCCATTGTTTATCTTTTAAACATAAGCAATTAGGTCAGGTGTGATGGCACGTTCCTCTAACATCCCCACCCTCAGGAGTGTGGGGATGCAGAGGCAAGAGGATCAAGAGTTCCAGGTTGGGCTGGTGCAATAGCTTGGCAATCAAAGGCACCTGACACACAGCCTGGTGACCAGAGTTACACAAAGTAGCCCTCTGATTTCCATGTATACATCACACAAACACATGGTTTCGTTTTTTTTTTTAAGGTTGACCAGGTGTGGTGGTGCCCACCTTTAATAACCCAGCACTCAGGAAGCAGCAGGTGGATCTCTGTCAAAGGCCATCTTGGCTACTGAGTAAATTCAAAAGCCAGCCAGGGCTATGAAGTGAGACCCTGCCTGAATGTGGACAACTCTTTTTAAATGTGGAGAGGCCTTTTTAAAGTTTAAATATAAGCAGTTGTGTTTATCATTCACACAGAAGATGGCATGGTATAAAGCGCTGCTCTCGGAGGGGAGCAGAGAAACACGGATAGCTCAATAAAACCAATAAAAAAAGAAAAAACAAAAATGCTGCTCTCCTCCTTCGCTCTAGCTCTCAACCTGACAGCTCAGCCGTTTGAGGACGCCTCAGCTGGGGGAGTGCTTCCATCAGGCTGACCCGTGAGCATGTCTACGGGGGCTTTTCTTGGTTGCTAATTGGCAAAGGAGGGTTCACCCCAATGTGGGCAGTGCTATGTCTAGGTAGGCTGGTCCAGGCTGTTTTAGAAAGAAAGCTGAACCATGGACCTGGGAGCAAGCCGGTAAGCAGCCTCCCCCCAGTTCCTGCCCTGACTGCCCTCACTGATGAATTTGTGACCCTAACCCTGGAAGTTTAAGTCAGACAAACCCTTTCCTCCTCTATGGTGCCTTTGGTGAGTGGGTTTTTGTTGTTTTTTCTTTTTAATCACAATAATAGTAAAACAGGCAGAACGGGTGGGTATGTCCTGGAGTTCCTGTGACATTTAATGACTGCAATGAACAGAAAAGCTACTCTGACCGAGAGATCGCTTCCTGTTCCATCCTTCTGTAACAAGGTAGCCAGCCAGCTGTCTACACAGCATTCTGAAGCCCCACTCTTTTCCTAAGTAGGAAACAAGTCTGGACTGGCGTCAGCATTCCCAGCAAACCGGTGAACACCAGTACCAGGAGGGCACTCGGGACAAACTCTAAACAGGTGACTGGAACTTTATTAGGAGAGGCGCTGGAGGTTGTTACACCAAGGGCAGGAGCGGATTTTCTAGACACAATTTGGTCAAATATAACATAAGTAGGCTTTCTCTCCTGTGAAAGAAAACCAATAAAAAAAGAAAAAACAAAAATGCTGCTCTCCTCCTTCGCTCTAGCTCTCAACCTGACAGCTCAGCCGTTTGAGGACGCCTCAGCTGGGGGAGTGCTTCCATCAGGCTGACCCGTGATCAGTAGTAAAGCCTTTGTGGAGTTTGTTTCAGATTGTATAAAAAGTTCCCAAGAGCCCAAATATTAGTCCCATAAACAGAAGACTAAGGAAAACGAACCTGGAGCTCAGTGACAGATTCTTATCACGCCTTACACGCCGCAATGAGCGCAGGATCAACCTTATTAGCAAACGGTGGATGCAGAATAATAAAAGAATGGGCGTTTCTGGCAGATGCTTACAGAATCTGTGTAACTAACGGGCTGGCCAATTGGTCCGGGTCTCCGAGTGACTGTCAGCCTGACGGTAGAGCTCGGGCCGACTGCTGCGGGGACATGATTGACAGCTGTGGGGATTTGAATGGCTTCGGGCCCGAAACGACCACCGTCCGGAAGACTGCAGTTCTGGCGATCAATCCTGGACCCTGGCGACTTGGCTTTGTCGTTGCACCCTCCAACCAGAGCTCAGGCTTGCTAGGTGGGGTGCTGCAGCCAGGTCGGCCGCGCCCTCTCTCCCTCACCCGGCGGGGCGACCGCGATCCTCACCGCCGGGTAACAATGAGGTTCCGCCTTCTTTAAGGGAGATACCACCGCGCCGGTGGGGCAGGGGACCGCGTCCTCCCCGATGATCGCACTCAGTCCCGCATCGCCGCCTGGGTCACTGCGCCGCCCGCCAACACCGCTGGGTGACTCGGACAGAAAGTGCAGCCTCCCAGCACCGGCCGCACCACCCCGCGGGCCCGCTGCCCAGACCCCGCCACCAGCGAGGAAGATGCGCCGGGCGTCCGGTCGCAGCGAACCGCGCACTGCAGCCCGCCGCACGGTAGGTCGGCAGGGGACAGGGAGGGCGGCCCCGGACACTGGCCACAGCTTCCCCGAAGTCCCGGGACTTGCGCCCGTTGCGGCAGAGGGCGACCGCCCCCGGCCGCCGCCCCTGCGGGCCAGGGCACCAGTGGTCGGCCCTGCAGCGCGCACACTGCCGGCGACGCTCGTCTCGGCGGCAGCGCCCGAGAGCAGCGGCGCCCGAGCGCGACGCCCGGCGCGCGCAGGGGCACAGGACGCTCACCCAGCCGGCGGCGCACGCGCACTACGGAAAGCCGGAGGGGGCGGGGCCCGGCGTGAGGGGGTGTGTCCGCGCACCACGGGGGCGCGCGCCGGCTTGTGACTGGAGGCCGCGGCAGCCGAGGCGCGAGCTGCCCGATAATGGCGGCCTGCAGAGCTCATGAGAGGGAGAAGCGGCGGCGGCTGCCCTGAGGTAAATCTGGCCCTTCGTGGTGGCACGGATGCCCTGCAGTCAGAACCGACCTCCCTGCATGTGTCTCTGTCCCCGGTAGGCCTGTCACAGACCTCGCAGCGGAGTCATCCCCGGGAAGGCCCGGCGCTGCCCCGGCCAGCGGCCGGGACTGCGGCCTCGGTTCCCGCCCGGGCCACTCCCGGGTCCCCGGCCTCTAGTCTGCAGCCTCCGGGAGTTGAAGCGGCTGCGGAGCCAGCTTCAGGGCCACGGGAGGGTCCCTCGGGGTTTCAAGGGACTGTCGCCGGGAGTGATCTCACGGCCGGGGCAGCGAGCGCGGCCTGAGGCTCCCCGGCGGCAGCGCCCCTGGCCTCGCTCTTCCCTTCCCCGGCACCGGCAGGTGCATGCCCAGGCCGGCCGGTGCCCAGCTCCCGGGGTGCAGGGCAGGCTCGAGGGTCCAGGAGATGCCACCGAAGGATGCTTCACCGGGCCGTCTCTCCCGCCGGGAGCCCAGGGAGTTGACAGACACCTTCCTGAATAAGGTGCCCCGTTCTCGGGGGACGATGACAGGAGGGAGAGAAAGGGCTGCAGCAGAGAAAAGAGCCGCTCGGAAGCGCGTAGTAACCGGCGATCGGCGCCAGAGCGGGGCAGAAGGTCCGCCGGTGCCAGGAAATCTGACATTAGGAAAGACAGTGAGAGCTGGAAGGCTAGGCGAGCAATTAAAGGAAGTGGCGCTCAAGGCAATCCCCAGAAGCTGTCATTTTCTTTTAAATCTGGCCTATGAGCTGCTCCCGGAGTGTCAGCTTCCAGGCCCAGTCACTTTTTGTTGCTCTGATTGTGCAGTGCAAGTACAATCTCAGGTTACTCTTCCTGCCCGCGCTGACAGTCGGCAAGTGAGCCTTGAGGAAGTACGCTGCAGGCTCTCCATTCACAAGAAGGGTCTTTGTAGGGCCTGTGCTCCAGCTTGCCTTTAAGTGATTTATTAAGTTGGAACTCCAAAGAACTTTTGTCAGAGACTTCCCTTTGAGGTCTGAGATGTTCCCCTTCCCTTTGGCAACAATTAAATAGCTATCTTAAAGCATGATAAAAAAAAAAGGTCGCTCTATTCTAAGCCACTTACTTACATTTTAAGGAACGGTTCTTCTACAACACTTGTGTTTATTTGTTAAAAAAATAAATAGCCAAGCATATTGGCGCGTGCCTGTAACCCCAGGACTTGGAGGGTGGAGGCGGGAGGATCAGTACTTCGGGATCATCTTCTGCTACATAGTGAGTTCAAGGCTTGCCGGACCTACTGGAGACACGGTCTCAAGACAAAAGCGATCTTGTTTACTTTCAGTCCATAAACATAAATCAGGTATTTGTATTTCAGTGTTTTTGTTTGTTTTATTTTTTTCTCTATAGATTTGGAGCCTGTCCTGGAACCCACTTTGTAGACCAGGCTGGCCTCGAACTCACAGAGATCCGCCTGCCTCTGCCTCCCGAGTGCTGGGATTAAAGGCGTGCGCCACCACCGCCCGGCTATTTCAGTGTTTTTATTACCTTTCATATATGCGTCAACCTTAAGAAGATGTAGATACATCGCTTTCTCCATTTTTTTCATGATCAGTAAACTAAAATGTTGAATTTGGGGGTTTATTTGTTTATTTATTTATTGTTTTTTTGAGGCAGGGTTTTCTATGTAGCCCTGCCTGTCCTGGAACTCACACTATAGATCAGACTGGCTTTGAACTCAAGGATCCACCTGCCTCTACCTTCTGAGTTCTCAGATTAAAGCCCCAGTACTTGGATTAAAGGCAAGAGCCACTACTGCCTGCTTCGGATTTGTTTGAACAACGTCGTGCGCCAGCAGTTCCTGTAGGGATCAGTGTAGTTTAGTGGTTTAAGTCATGGATGTGGGAACCAACAAGCTGCCTTATGGCTGGCTTTTTACTTACCCTCTCTGTGTTTTACTCTCCTCACTTCTAAAATGACTGTTACAACACTTACCCCTTCCTACACAGATTATGGTTAAGGATTCATGAATTTAGCCAGGTGTGGTGTCACACATCTGTAATTCCGTCACTCCCGAGAGAGAGGCAGCCAGGGCTGTTGAGATGGTTCAGTGGGTAAAGTTATTTTCTGCCAAGCTTTACAGCTCGTGTTCAGTTCCTGGGACCCACGCGGTAGAAGAAGAGGACTTCCACATACTGTCCTCAAGTTCCAGAAGCCACACCCATGCACACAAAATATGCGATACAACTTTTAAAAAGTGAAAGCCATCTTGAGCTCCGTACTAGCAAGATCCTGTCTTTTAAAAAAGGACTGGAAACAAGGCATGGTGGTACAAGTCTTTAATTCCGGCACTGGGGAAGCAGAGACAGGCTTATCTCTGTGAGCTGGAGGCCAGCCAGGGTTACACAGTGAAACCTTGTCCAAAAAAGGGATGGGTGGGTGGAGCCTGGAGATAGAGTTCAGTGGGTAAAGCATTTGCCTAACAAGTCTGAGGAGCAGAGTTTGGGTCCCCAGAACCCATGTAAAGCCAGACGTCCTACGATGAGATGGGAGGCAGAACTAGAACAGTCTCCAGAAGTTCACAGGCAGCTAACCTGCCCTGTGCTCCAGCAGTGACAGGAGAGCCAAGGCTATCTGTGAACAGGTGTGTCATGGCATGAGCATGCTGCATTCACACACCTAGATTAAACTTTAAAAACAGTCAGTAATGATGGTTCTGTAACCATGGCCTCTGAAGCCAGCCTGGCCTACCTGTCAAGCTCCAGGCCATGGAACTTGGCAAGACCCTGACTTAAAGACAACAAAAGCTTTAAAAACTATTTTAAAATACTTGAAATAGTTCCTGATACATGGTAAGTGCTATCTGTTACCTTTATTATTATTGGTAGACTTATCCAAGGTGTAGCTAGATACCTTTCAATTCCCACAGGCGCTGAAACAGTTAAATCATGCATAAGAATACAAGCCAGTAGGTACACCTGATTTCAACAGAGTACTTTGTTGATTTTTCCAGAAACCTCGACCTTGAAGATGGTGAGTAGCCAGCCAAAGTACGATCTAATACGGGAGGTAGGCCGAGGTAGTTACGGTGTTGTATATGAAGCGGTCATCAGAAAGACCTCTGCAAGAGTAGCAGTGAAGAAAATTCGATGCCACGCACCTGAAAATGTTGAACTAGCCCTGCGAGAGTTCTGGGCACTAAGCAGTATCAAGAGCCAGCACCCAAATGTGATTCACTTGGAAGAGTGCATTCTGCAAAAAGATGGGATGGTGCAAAAGATGTCCCACGGCTCTAATTCTTCCCTTTATTTACAGGTATGTGTCACTGGATAGGAAATGGACATAAGATTGGTCAGCAAGAGGAAGTGAAGAGTGTCAGATGAACTTCTCCCTTAAACGCAGGTGTTTTATGGCTAGGTGCAGATAGAGGTCTTCAGAGGATAGAGGAGATACTTGCTTTAAGCTTGTGCTGCACGTACCTAAAAATAACATAAGCCACCTGTTATGCCTGGTACTTGCCAGTCTGCGTAGGAATAGGACAAGTGGGAACTAGAGGGTTTTTGAGACTAGCATCAAAGTTCAGTTCCTGGAAACCAATTCTTCTGAAAATAAACACAGAAGACAAGGAAAAACACCAAAATCAGTAATAGCCACACCCATTGGTAATTGAACTCTTTTTTAGAAGGCACAGGTCTAAACATAAGCCTTAGAAGAGTATATTGGTATTTGCCGATAATCCTAGGGCTTGGGAGGTGGAGGCAGGAGACTCAGGAGTTTAAGACCAGACTCACCTGTATATCGAGTTTGGGACATGCCTAGACTGAATCATGAGTTTCAGGACAAAAGTCCTCTGACCTCCACACTTGCACAATGCCCTGCATGCATGTAAGCACTACATATGTGCACATACTTGAAACACACACACATAGAATAAATAAATGTAATTTAGCAGTTAAAACAAAGATAGTTGCCGGGCGGTGGTGGCGCACACCTTTAATCCCAGCACTCGGGAGGCAGAGGCAGGTGGATCTCTGTGAGTTCGAGCCCAGCCTGGTCTACAACAGCTAATTCCAGGACAGGCTCCAAAGCTACAGAGAAACCCTGTCTTGAAAAACCAAATAAATAAATAAAACAAAGATAGTTAACAACAACAACAAAAACTATGTTTGTGGAAAAGGCTCAGAGGGTAAAGGAGCTTGTTGCCAAACCTGATAACCTGAGTTTAATTTCCAGGTCCTACATGGTAGAAAGAGGGAGTGAACTCCTGAGAGCTGTTCTCTTAACTCCACAAATTTGCTGTAGCACCCACACCTACACAAAATAAATAATTTAGAAAAGTTTAAAAACTGTCTTCGTTATTAACTCTCTTAAAGTACTTAAGTTGCCATGATTAAAAAAAATATGTATATATTGGAGCAAGGCAGTGGTGGCGCACACCTTTAATCCCAGCACTCAGGAGGCAGAGGCAAGTGGATCTATGGGGTGAGTGTCAAGACTGTCATATTACGCAGAGAAACCCTGTCTCAAAAAAGATTGGAAATCTTTTTTTTTTTTTTTTTTTTTTTTTTTTGCCAGTGCTAGAGATTGAGCCTAGGGTTTGGGGCATAGTACATAAACTAATTCCCTCCTAACCCTTGTCAACTCTGCATTGAATTTTCGAGATTAAAGTACACAATCCCTGTGGATAGAAAAATGAAGATGTTAATACATTTGATTTAGTGTAAGTTCAGATCTAACAACTGTAACAAGAATTAGATATTGTTTAGTACTGAGTCCAGCTCTAGCAACTGTAACTATTATGTATTGTTTAGTAGTTTGAGGTCTTAAGATATGAAGTATCAGATTTGACTAAGTGATTTTCATATTTAAATTACTTTTTAAAGTAAATCTCCTTTGCTCTTTAAAGTCTTACAAATCTGTATTTGATTTATGTCACTTTGTGCTATCAGAATGACTTGAAATAAATAATCCATCTTTCCTAGTAGCTATTTGTTCACATGTTATGGTAATCACGTCTGCCTTCTCTGGGTGGTCAAAGACAGAGGTAGTGTTGAGACAAGATTTGGCCCAGAAGAACTCAGAAATAGGTATCTGTGTTGAAACAAAATAGTCTTTTCTACGCATTTATAAGTTAGCCAGATTTTTCTTTCTTTATTCATTTATTTTTGAAACAGTCTCTCTCTGCAGCCCTGGTTAGTCTGGAACTCACTATGTAAACCAGGCTGACCTCACACTTACAGAGATCCGCCTGTTTCTGCCTGTGAGTGCTGGGATTAAAAGACATGTGCTACCTCACCCAGCATAGTTGACCATATATTTATCAATAGAATTATATCAAAACAGTACAATACAACATAGCCAATATACAGATCTATGATATATCCAGAAAGTTCCTATGCATGGTCTTTATTATCTGTATAAATTATCATTTTCCTTTATGTTTTTCTAGATATATTCTTCCTTGTTCTCAGTTGAAATCATTAAATTAATTCCCGGTAGCTAAAAATCCTTATCCAAGAGAAAATGTAAGACAGTTACAAGTGCTCAATTTCATGCCTCAGGACTTTGCAGCCTTCAGTCTGTATATTTCAGACTAGTGACATAGATGGTGTAGAAACATACAATAGGGAATCTATATATCTTGGGGCTGAGGAATTATGAATTGACTGGGTGTACTGCACATAATATGTGCATATATGTGTTAACACATGAGACTGAGAAAGAATTATCATGAGTTCAAGGCCAGCCTGGGCTACATATAGAGTTCAAGGTCAGCCTGAGGTACAGAGTGGGACCCTATCTAGGGAGTTAAAAAAGAAAAATTAAGCTAGGCGGCAGTGCATGCCTTTAATCCCAACAGTCAGGAGGCAGAGGCAGGTGGATCTTTGTGAGTTTGAGACTAGCATGGTCTACAGAGCCAGTTTCAGGATAGCCAGGGCTACACAGAGAAACCCTGTCTAGAAAAAAAAGAATTATAAACTATTTAAAACTTACAGAGTTTAACAATAATTATCTAGATAGGTGAGCGAGAACCACACATTTCCCCTCTTGCTGGCCAGTATTCTGTGCACCACCACGCCTGCCCTCGAAACCACTCTTGAGCACTGGGATTTTGTGTTACACAAGGCTGTTTATTAAGTTTAGATGTTAGGGAGAACCAGAAAGCTGAAGTCAGTTAGAAGCAGTACACCTGTCTCATCTCTGGCCTGGCACACCATGCAGAAAGAAGGCTCCTGTAGGCCATTGCCATTGCTGCCGTCTGCATGGGAGGCAGAATAGAGGGGTGCCTTTGCTTTTGCCTGAATAGCCAGAGGAAGTAGTGGTAGTAATTAATTTAAATATAAATTTACCAGTTTCTCTTCAACAGCTCAGCTCTGAATCTTCCCTTTCGGCACACCAATCTAAAAAAATCCTGTATAACAAATAATTTAAAAGCAATATTCCTCTATATTTTAGTCTTTTTATGAACCAATGAGCTTGGAGGTGATCGAATTTAGCTATATTGACCAGTGTAGAAAATGTAGGCCAGTTGGGCACTCTCTAAAATAGGCTATTAAAAATGCTACTCTTGGCTCAGAAATTTAATATGTATGTAGTAGGGACAAAGGTGGCATTTTGAAATGCTGAAAAAAACATTTTTTAAATGCATACATAAAAGCACTGATGAAAGGAAATATTCCTGAGTTTCCAGTTACAGCTGGAGGCTGGCGCTGGACTCACCTCAGTGCAGAGCAGAGCTTCCAAACCTTTCCAGAGAAACATGTGCGTGACTGTGGGTAGATGGGTGTGCAAAACATCTGCAGATAAGCATGTACTGGGAAAAATCATAAATAAGTCCATTTTAAAGCAGTTTTTTGGTTACATATAATTTTATCTTGTATTAAAGTAGGAAGCAGGTTTATACACGAATGAAGTGAATGTGCTTGTTTATTTCTGCATAAAGAGTTAAATCCTGGGCTGGCAAGACGCTCAGTGGGCAGACACTTTGCTGCAGGCCTGACAACCTGAGTTTCATCCTCAGGTCCCACAGGTGGCCAGAGAGAATCAGCCTCCAGTGTTAACCTTTGGCACGTGGGGGGGAGGGGCATGTACTCAAGAGTGCACACATACACAATTAGAGCCATTTAAAAAAGCATTGGGTAAATGTTCATTGCTGTGAACATAGATCATCTTCAGCATTTTCCATAGTCAGTGCTTTTATTTTATGAACACTAGTGGTGAGAACAACAGTGTTTCATGTAAATAGGTTAGTATAAAATGGTAGGTATATGTTTTAAGGCAAATCAGAAATTGTTCAAAATTCTGTACTAACACCATTCAGTGATCCTGTTGCCTCAGCTTCTATAGTGCTAGGGTTATAGGTGTGTGTCACCATACCGACCTTCAAACAGCAGTTTTTAAAATTACCCCCCCACACCTTGACAGTCTCACTGTATAACTCAGGTATAACTCAGGCAGGTCTTAGACTTGCAGTCTCCTGAGCTAGGTGTAATGACACATACCTATAATTTCAGCACCGAAGACGGAAGCAGGAAGAACAGAAGTTCAAGGCCAGCCTTGGCTATACAGTGAATTTGAGGCCTGCATGAACTATTTGAGACCCTGTTTCAAAACAGAGGGGAAAAAGAAAAAAAGAGGAAAGAAAATAGTACCCAAATTAAGCATTATACCACAACACAATCCATTTATAGACCGCTTTGGTACTTGCTTGCTGATTAATGACAGTAGAAAAATATCAGAAGACCTTGTTTTCCCCAATAAAACTGTAATGTTTCTATAAGAGAAGACAACTTTGTATATATAGTTAAAAACACTGCAATTTGGTTTTGAATTAATTTTTGGTAACTGAAAATTTATTAAACCTTTGACTCTTGGCAATTTGCTTTGTGTGTGTGACCCCTCCTTCTGGTTTAAGAGACCTTTGCCTTAGCTGGATGGTGGTAATGTTAATCCAGTACTCAGAAGGCAGAGACAGTCAAATCTCTGTGATTTCAAGTCCAGCCTGGTCTACAGAGTGAGTTCCAGGACATCCATGGCTACCCAGCAAAACCCCATATTAACAAACAAACAAACAAAAAAAAAAGAATAAAGAAAACCTTGCCGGGCATGTACAAGATCCTGGGTTCAGTTGCCAGCATTGCAGAAACCAAACTGCAAACTGTCCTAACTTTTTTTTTTCAAGACAAGCTTTTCTGTGTAGTCCTGGAACTCTCTCTGTAAACCAGAATGGCCTTTATCTCACAGAGATCCACCTGCCTCTGCCTCCCAAGTATCAGTGCCACTACCACCCGTCTTGTGTTGGCAATTTTTTATTTTTGTGTACTGGTGTTTGCCTGCCTGCATGTCTGTATGAGGGTGTTGGATTCCCTGGAACTGGAACAGCTGTGAGCTGCCATGTGGGTGCTGGGAACTGAACCTGGGTCCCCTGGAAAAACAGCCAGTGCTCTTAACTGCTGAGTCATCTCTCCAGCACTGCCCCTTTTTTGGGGAGGGCATGGGTTTCAAGACAAGGTTTCTCTGTGAGCTCTGGCTGTCCTGGAACTCACTCTTTAGACCAGGCTGGCCTCACTCTCACAGAGATCTGCCTGCCTCTGCCTCCTGAGTGCTGGGTTTAAAGGCATGTGCTACCACTGCCCAGCCTATATATATTTATGATGTGTAGCCAGGTGTGGTGGCACATGCCTTTAGTCCCAGCAGTGAGGAGTCAGAAACAGGCAGATCTCAGAATTGGATGTCAGCCTGGTCTACAAAGCAAGTTTCAGGGCAACCAGAGCTACACAGAGAAACCCTGTTTCGAAAAAGTAAAAAATTGATTTATTAATTTTTAATTATGTTTGTGACAGGGATGAATATATATATGTCAGTGCAGGTGCCCTTAGAGGCCAGAAAAAGTACTGGATTCCCCCAGAGCTCTCGTTGCAGGTGGTTGTGAGCCACTGACATGGGTGCTGAGGACCTGAACTCCAGTCCTCTGAAGGCAGTAAGCGCATAACCGCTGAACCTTATTTCCAGCTCCCTTTAACTTTTCTATAATCAAATTTTGTAACTTCTTCTCTCCTCCCTCCGTGCAGCTTGTAGAGACTTCATTAAAAGGAGAAATTGCCTTTGATCCCAGAAGCGCCTATTACTTGTGGTTTGTGATGGATTTTTGTGACGGAGGAGACATGAATGAGTATCTGTTGTCCAGGAAGCCCAATCGAAAGACGAACACCAGCTTTATGCTCCAACTTAGCAGTGCTTTGGCGTTCTTGCACAAAAACCAGATCATCCACCGAGACCTGAAACCTGACAACATCCTGATTTCCCAAAGCAGCTTGGACACCAGTGACTTGGAACCCACTCTGAAAGTGGCCGATTTTGGTCTGAGTAAAGTTTGTTCTGCATCTGGACAGAACCCGGAAGAACCTGTCAGTGTAAACAAGTGTTTCCTTTCCACGGCATGTGGGACGGATTTCTACATGGCTCCTGAGGTATGGGAAGGACACTACACAGCAAAAGCTGACATCTTTGCTCTGGGAATTATCATCTGGGCGATGCTGGAGAGGATCACCTTCATAGACACAGAGACTAAGAAGGAGCTCCTGGGGAGCTATGTAAAGCAGGGGACCGAAATTGTGCCTGTGGGGGAGGCACTTCTGGAAAACCCCAAAATGGAGCTCCTCATCCCTGTGAAGAAAAAGTCGATGAACGGGCGAATGAAGCAACTGATTAAGGAGATGCTGGCCGCAAACCCCCAGGACCGTCCAGACGCGTTTGAACTAGAGCTCAGATTAGTCCAGATTGCATTTAAAGACAGCAGCTGGGAAACGTGACCTCCCACCTGCAAGCGTCTTAGATGGTGTGCTGCTTCTGATTCAACAGTGATTCAACATTACATGGCCGGAAAGAAGACGAAAGTTAGACTCCACTCTCTGAGGGTTTAGGTTTCATTGTGGGGTAATTTTTTTCTCTCGTTTTTCTTACTCCATGCAGGCCATTTTATTGTATGTTTTGAATGTGTGTTACCAATGTGGTGTAAAAAACAATTTTTTTTAATGATCATTGGTAAAAGTTTGGCAGAAAAAATTCTCCTAAAAGCCAAGCAGAGAAGAGAGTCCAATTTTCTGGAAATAGTCTTTAAGTATTTTAGACATTCCTTGTCAGTATTAGGCATTTCCATGGGAGAAGAGGTTTGCATGCTGGTAATGCGACCTTTGAAGCTTTGTAAAGGAAACATATGTGTATATATTTATGTAAGTATGTGAATGTGTGCATTTCGCATTCCACATGAAGAAAATGCCACTGCTGTTTAAATTATTTGATAGAGGTTTGGGTTTTTGAGATTTGCTGGTGAAATTGGTGATGAAAACTTACACAGAACCACCCCTCATCTCCCTGCCCCTCCCGCTCCTGGAAACGCAGTTTTATTGTTTGTTTTGTTTGTCTGTTGTTGTTTTGTTTTCCCAGTGTACATCTCTTTAAAGGCGTCATTTTGGAGGGTCTAAAATGGCTGAGTAAACGTAATTGGAGCTAAGCTGTGCCAAGCTGCTAGAGTAAGTCTGAGCTCTCCGGGGTCCTGTAGTGGAATTAGCCATTCAGTCACATGGTAGGAGGTTGGTAAGGATGCTGATGGCTCAGTCAGACCTTTGGGTAACTGAGCATTTGTTTAACTAAACCACTGCACTGGGACATGTGTGCGCTTGCGCATCTGCCGTGACCTGAGGATGGTATTCTTCTGCTCTGAAACATTGCTTTACACAACTGTAATACTTGATATATTAATTTTGAGTTTTAAGACTTTTTCTAAGTCTTAGCATAAAGTTGAAGAAACCAAATGAGCTCACCCTCGAGTTGCTGGCCCTGATGTGGCTTCCTGTTGGATCACTGGAGTCCCTGTCACTTTGGCACTGTGATACAGTAATGGGACTGGTAATCACTGTCATAAATACTGGTTGCTTTTTTCCAAAGTGAGAGATGATGCACACAGAGTTTGGCAAATAGATAAAATTCTGTGCCATCAACTGCTTTTTGAGCAGAAAAGTTGTGGGTATCATATCGTCACCTGGTGTTGTCTGTCAGAAAGCAAGAGCCTCCTAACTCCTCCTGAAGTGAGACTCTAACTGCATATTTGTCTCTAGATTGTCCATGCTGATGCAGGAAATGGAGTCTTTCCTAAACCAGAGCACCTGATTAGAGTCTACCATTGTATCCAAATAAAGCTTTATGATGCACTAAACCCCCACCCATCCCGGGGCTGGGGTGGAGCCATGGGCCCTGGGCAGGTAGGGAAGCTGTGTGACACTGACCCCCTGGGATCCTTAAAAAGCACTAAGATGCAAAAGTCAAAATAGCAGCAGCATGTTGATATTATCAGCAGTTCCCGGAGTCTCCTCAATGCTTGAAACTCCACCCTTCACAGTGGGGCTGGGCCTAGCTCAGTGGACGGCCCTGTGTTCAGTCCCTAGCACCCTAAAGGCAGTAAGTCAGCACTTAAGATGTGTTCAGAGGGTAACAAAAGATAGACACGAGAAGCTGGAGGTTTAGAAACATGAACAGAAAGGCTTTATTAAAATCCTATCAAACGAAAAAAAAGTCACATACACCTAATATCACTTGCAGACTTAACTAAAATAGTTCTTTCTGGAATAGAAGCGTACTGGACATTCATGGTAATTGACCCTCTGGGTCATCAAGTTGACACAGATCTGACGAGGGGATCGAGTTCAAGAAAATTAGAAAAAGTCCCATTATAATGTATTCTCAACGACTTGGCACTGCATCAGATCGATATGTGATGTAGCCAACAGTTCATTTGTTCTACAAGTACATGTGCATTAGAGGCCCCAGCATCCTAAGTACATAGCTCCTGAGCCTGTCTCCTTGAAATAATGTGTAATTTGGTTTGTCTTTTGTTTCGGTTGGTACTGGGATCCCGCCAGAGCCTTGCATGTACTACACAAAGGCTTTACCACTGAGCTACATGTCTAGCCCCAGTTATAATTTATTTTGAAAGATTTTTACTTGTGAAATATAATTCTTTCTTTCATTAGAGGTAAGGGTGTGGGGTGATCGGGAAATTTCTTCCAGAATTTTCTCAAGTCCTTGTATTCTAAAATAGCTTATGATATCAACAAAAGGATAGTAATTTTTTTGTCTTTCTTTGTTCTTTTTCAGTCAGAGGTATTTATTAAGTACCTACTGTGTGCTCAGCACTAAAGTTTAGTTGATTTGACAACAATTTAAGATTTGCATTAGTGGGGGCTGGACTCGACAGTTTAGAGAACATGTTGCTCTTGCATAGAACAGAGTTCAGTTCCCAGCACCCATGTTGGGCAGCTCACAACCACCTAACTCCAGCTCCAGGGGACCCAGTATCCTCTTGCTTCCATGGGCACACACACACATACACATATGATTAAAAAAAAAAACAACCTTTTTTAAAAAAATGACATTTAGCCATGCACTTTCTCCAGTCACGGGTAAGAAATAAAGATGGGGAGTGATAATTGGGAATTTTGGATATTTGCTAAAAGACAAATGCAATCAAGAAATTGTGCACAGTGCCTTGCCCATGATAGGTACTCAATAAACAGTTATTCCTCATAGTCTGTTGCCATGGTTTCTAGTGTTTTATGAAATTTGTCTTAATTGAAAAAGACCAAATATTTCAGATAATGCTCATAGGCAGCTGTGTCCCGTCACTGTAGGGTTGTACAGTTAGGTCCTAGATGTTACTTTGCACTAGTTGTCACTTAGAACATGGGGGCTGTAGATTCTTGGTGCTAAGGGATGCTTTGTCATTTCAATGATGTAAGTGTTAAGTGTCAGATAAATAGCACAGAATAGTTCTTTCTGCAGGTCTGTATTTTTGTTCTTGTTTTTTTCTTTGTTTTTAATTGTAAAATGTTACCAATCAAACTATTGTAGCAGCTACAAAATAATTCACCAGCATGACAAAATAGTCAAAAAACGATGTCATAGGCACATCAGAAATGAAAGCAACTTTAAAATTTTTCTTTTAAAATTGTCAAATATATTTTATGAAGAATTTATAAAGGGGAAAGTATTGTAATTTATTGTTCATGAGTTTTTTGTTTTTTTTTTAAATAAAGTGAATTTCAACAAAATACCTTGGATGTTCTCCTTACTACTTTGGTGACGGGGAGTTGTGCAATGCACTAAGATGTGAGTGTGAAGTGATATGTCAGTACTGAGGCAGGTGATTGGATGATAGGACTTCTGCATTTCAAGTTCTCTGAAGGCATATGCTTTATATAGGAGAGAAATGTGTATTGTTTAAGGTTCTTTTTTTTTTTTTTTTTTGGTTTTTCAAGACAGGGTTTCTCTGTAACTTTTGGGGCCTGTCCTGGAACTAGCTCTTGTAGACCAGGCTGGACTCGAACTCACAGAGATCCACCTGCCTCTGCCTCCCAAGTGCTGGGATTAAAGGTGTGTGCCACCATCGCCCGGCAAAGGTTCTTTTTTAAGATTGGTATTTTCCAGGTATGAATGCTTTGTCTTCATATGTCTGTACACTGTGTGCATGAAGTACCCAAGGAGACCATAGGGCATTGGATCCCTGGAACTAGAGTTTCAGGCATGTGTGAACCTCCAGGTAGGTGCTGGGATTGAAGGCAAGGTCCTCCGTGTGTATCCAAGGGTTTTTAAGCACTGAACCAACTCTTTTAGCCCCAGAGATTTTTTTCCCCCATTTATCCTAATTTATTTGGCTGAGTATTCAATCCAGATGTGATAGTTTCTATTAAATATACTAAATGGCTGCAATTTCAATTCTTGGTTGTGAGCCTAGCCTTTAACGGCTGAGCCATCTCTCCAGCCCTGCAATTTCAATTCTTAACATGAGGCAAAGACTTCTAAAGAAGACATAGGTTTAGCTGGGAGTGGTGGCCCATGCCTTTGATCCCAGCACTCAGAGGCAGAGGCAGGCAGTTAGCAGAGTTTCAAGGTAAGTAGTCTACATACTGAATTCTAGGCCAGGACTACATAGTGAAACCTTGGGGGAAAATCGATCATTGTCAGCCTTTTTTTTTTTTAATTTGCCTTTGTAAAATGTATGGTTGCCTGAGCATACTGCCTCCCTGGTGGCCAGTGGGACAGCTGAGGGACAGGAAACATGGAGCCCCTGGCCGCCCTAGACTACCTCCTACTGCAGCTAGATCCTCCACAGAGGGACTTTGCTTCTCCTTAAAGATTAACTTCTTAAAATTCAATTTCAAAGTATAAATTGTAGCTATCAGCACTTCAGTAACCCTTCACCATTTACAAAGGTATCTTACTGGAAGTAGGGGCTGATTTCCTAGTGAAGACCTGAAGGCAGAAACAGCAGGAGCCGGTGATCTCACCGGGCCGTGTTGCTGCACCTATCTCCGCCTCCAGCTGGCTTTCCTCTCACAGCAAAGTTTTATCACTCCTACAGAAGGAACTCAACCAGATCCTGGCCTTCCTTTAAATTCAAATGTTGCTGTCTTGATCAGCCAATCATAGACATCCTCCAAAGAGCCCTGCAATACCGGTTTGTGGGTAGATAGTAACACCGACTCCAGAGAACCCACAGAGGCCACACCTCTAGGAAGCAAAGCGCGTCTTTTAAAGGTGGTACTTTCACGTAGGCAGAGTTTTCATTGGTTAGAAGTGAATTGTTTAAAAAAACAATTCTAGGCTGTGGACTTCACTCTTTGCTTGTTCAGCCTGGTATTTCAAAGCTTAGCCTGTTTTGAGCTGAAGTTAAGCAATTTGGTATTACAGAAGCTGTCGTGGTCTAGCAGCTGAAAGATCCGGTAGGAAAGACTGACTTTTGCAAATAGCCACATAAGTAATGTGTGTCATTGGGTAAGTGGCTTCATTTTGAGCCTCAGTTTCCATAGCTGCAAAGCGAAAATGATATTTACATTTCATTGTTTTTCTAAGATGCCCCAGCACCTGCATGTTGAGTTCTTCAGTGGTCAGGGATTCTAGATTTCTATGACGGGGAAAGGACTCACCACGCCAGACTTCAGATGTAGCTGTGATTGCCCCCAACTTTGTGAGAACCTGGTGACGGTCCTGCTACCACTCCTCAGGACAATCCTCACCTATAATTTCTCTCCAGCTCCCTCACTCTTTTGTTTTGTGTGGGTTCTGGAACTCACTATGTAGACCAGGCTGGCCTCAAACTCATAAATACCCACCTGCCTCTGCTTCTGCATCTTGAGAGCTGGGATTAAAGGTCTGTGCCACCATGTATAACTCAACCTGCCTTCTTGAACAATCCAGGACCTCTAGCCCAGAGGTGACACTATCCATAGTGAACCCACCCCCCAATCAGTCATTAATCAAGACAATGCTCCACAAATTAGCCTAC
>PVIU01001130.1:204568-236224 GCA_004026605.1 Ondatra zibethicus
AAAAAAAAAAAAAAAAAAAAAAAAAAAAGTGTTTTCTCGGAGCTGGAGAAATGGCTCAGCGGTTAAGAGCTTTGCCTGCTCTTCCAAAGGTCCTGAGTTCAATTCCCAGCAACCACATGTGCTCACAACCATCTGTAATGAGATTTGGTGCCCTCTTCTGGCCTGTAGGGATACATGCAGGCAGAACACTGAATACATAATAAATAAATATTAAAAAAAAAGAAAGCATTTTCTCAATTAAGATTCCCTCTTCTCATGCCAGTCTCATGCCAGGCAGTGGTGCTACACACTTTTAATTCCAGCACTTGGGAGGCAGAGGCAGGCAGATCTCCAGGTTCGAGGCCAGCCTGATCTACAGAGTGAGTTCCAGGATAGCCAGGACTATACAAAGAAACCCTGCTTCGAAAAAAAGCCAAAATTAATTAATTAATTAATTAAAAAAGTGTTAAGTTGGGAGCGTAGCCCCCAGCCCCGAGGCCTGAGAGTTGTATTAGTTTGGGGCTCTCTGCCGAAGCAAAAATCCCAATCAAACCAAATCACAACAAGCCAAATTAAAAATATCCAGGTTTAATGGGATTCCTGCACTCTTGCTTAGCCCCAAGGGGGAACCAGGAGTGCACCACCAGGAGGAAGGAAAAGAGACCACGTGATCCTCTTTTGGGAGTTCACTTAAATACCCTATGGGAGTGGTCCTGACCTCCCCCCAGGGATTTGGACTCCAGACCATTACAACTCTGAGGCCTGGGGGCTGGGGGCTAAGCTCCCAACTTAAAAAAAAAAGCATCTTGGGAATTCACTCACTTCTATCAAACAGCTAAAAAGACCCTGCCGTGCCCACCGGGGAGCCCATCTCCACTTCGGGACCCCTTTTATGGCTACAAACTTACCTCTGGGGCATTTGACTCTAGGGCAGGTCTTTCAAGCATTAAAACAAAAATATATTTTTAAAATTTATTTTGTGTGAATATGTGTGGGTGTGGGTTGGAGAGAACACACACGTAGAAGTCAGAAGCCACCATACAGGAGTTGGTTCTTTTCTTCTGCCATGTGGGTCCAGGGGCTCAAACTCAGGTCATCAGGCTTGGGGCCAGCACCTTTACCTGCTCAGCATTTTTTTGTTTTTCATCATGATGTATTTTTTTTATACATGAACATAATTATGTCAATTATATTTGCCTCTCCTTTTACCCACAACCCCTCACTGCTCTCTAGGACCTTCTCAAGCTGGCTTCTAAGGAGTCAGCAGATCCCCTACAATTACAAACAAAAGGCTAGGAGTGTATGTTTGTAGGCCAGGCTGGCCTTGAACTCTTTTTTTTTAATTAATTTATTTATTTATTATGTATACAATATTCTGTCTGCGTGTATGCCTGCAGGCCAGAAGAAGATACCAGACCTCATTACAGATGGTTGTGGTTGCTGGGAATTGAACTCAGGACAATTTGGAAGAGCAAGCAATGCTCTTAACCGCTGAGCCATCTCTCCAGGCCCCAGCCTTGAACTCTTGATCCTCCTGGATGCTGGGAATATAGGCAAGCACCATCACACTCAGCTGGCAGTTCCAAAGATTCATGACCCATCCTTGAAAGAGTGCAGGAATCCGTCACAAGTGCTTTGGGGGCCAGGGACAGGAAGCTTGCAAAGAGAGACTTCCTGAGAAATTGTAAGGCTCCCGAGGGTTAGTTCCCCTCATAGCTGTCTCCTGGGAGGTGATCCTTCTCCCCAGGTTCACCTAACAGCATACAGTTCCTGGAGTTAGCCAAGGTGCTGGGCCTCCTCTATCTGGCTCCGGAATAACCCGCCTGACTCTGCTTTTCCTGGTTCAGGGAACGGGTTTCCTGAAGCTGAGAGACCTGTGAGGCCTCTGCCCAGTGGCCGTCATCTCATCCATTGTTGACAGGGCCCAGTCTTGACTACTCCTAAGCACACTGATGCTGTAAGCTGGGGGAGAATGCCTGTTTGGAGCTAAATAAGATGTTTATCTAGGCTTCCATCTCAGCCAGGCCCAGGCCTTAGCAGAGAAACTTCCTGGCCTCAGGATTTCCTTTAAGTACATGGGATCCAAAGAGTTCAAAGGGTCTTTGTAATAATTAATCATTGTTCAAGAACTGGGTATAACTCCTGCTGCGAAATTCAGAGGTTCTGCTCATTCATGGAAAATTACTTCTGGTAGTTACAAAGGAAGGTCACATAGACCCTGCTTTCAGCCGAGGAAGACACAGTCACAACTGAAAAGAAAAAAGGGAGAGTCTAGGGCTGTGGCTCAGTTGGTAGAGTTCTTGCTAGCATACATTAAGACTCAGGGGTTTGATCCCCAACACTGAATAAAACAGGTGCAACGGTGAATGTCCATGAGGATCTTAGAGACAGGGTTTCTCTGTGTAGCCCTGGCTGTCCTGGAACTTGTTCTGTAGACCAGGCTGGCCTCAGACTCAGAGATCCGCCTGCCTCTGCCTTCCGAGTGCTGAAATTAAAGGCATGTGTCATCACTGCCCTGCTCACAGAAACTCTTATAAAGAGAAACATTGAATTGGGGCTTGCTTACAGTTCAGCAATTTAGTCCGTTATTGTCATGGCAGGAAGTATGGCGGCATACAGGCAGACGTGGTGCTGGAGAGGTAGCTGAGAATTCTACATCCAGATCTGAATGCAGCAGAAAGAGTGAGACACCAGGCCTGGCATGAGCTTCTGAAACCGCAAAGCCCATCCCTAATGACATACTTCATCCAACAAGGCCACACCTCCTAATAGTGCCACTCCCTATGGGTCTGTTGGGGCCAGTTTCTTTCTTTTTTTTTTTTTTAAGATTTTATTTATTTATTTATTATGTATTCAGTATTCTCAGTATTCTGTCAGAATGTATACCTGCAGACCAGAAGAGGGCACCAGACCTCATTACAGATGGTTGTGAGCCACCATGTGGTTGCTGGGAATTGAACTCAAGACCTTTGGAAGAGCAGGCAATGCTCTTAACCTCTGAGCCATCTCTCCAGCCCTGGGCCAGTTTCTTTCAGACCACCACACCTCGCATGCTCAAGGGCCTAGGGTCCAATCCTCAGCAGAGAACAAGAAAAGGGTGAGCTCTACTAAAAAGCAACTACTTAGTCTCAAGCATTTTACATTGATATGAATTTTTGTATATTGATGCAAATTTAAGGGTTTTTTGTTATAAAACATACTGCATATATGTTTCTACTCTTATATAAATTACTGTACCTATGCAGCTCATTTTAAAATGTAATGTAAAGTTCTAGTCCTTGAAAGCTATTATTACAAACTGGTGTAGGAGGTCCTTCTCTTTATGTGTTGCTTTCATTGGTTAATCAAAAAAGAAACTGCTTGGCCTAATAGGGCAGAACTTAGGTAGGCGGAGAAGATAGAACTGAACGCTGGAAAGAAGAACAGAGTGAAAGACACCATGAAGCTTCTGCCTGAGACGGACGCTGGTTAGAATCTTGCCGGTAAGCCACAGTCACATGGCGATACACAGATTAATGGAAATGGGTTAAACTATATGTAAGAGTTAGCCAATAAGAAGTCAGAGCTAATGGCCAAGCGTTTTTAATGAAAAAAAAAAAAAGAGAGAGAAAAGTGTGAACAAGCTAGGTGCAAACTGGGTGTGGTGTGATGGTACACACCTGTAATTCCAGCACTGTGAGGCAGGAGTTTAAGGTTGGCTTGGCTATATAACAAGTTCATGGCCAGCCTGGTCTCTAAAAGAATCTGTCTCAATAAAGAAAGAAAGAAAAGAAAGGAAGGAAGGGAAAGAAAAAAGACAGGAAGGAGGGTGGAGAATAAGAACTGGGGAACATAACTCAATGATAAAGCTCTTGCCCAGTCCTGGGCCCTGGATTGAAGCCCCAGAATGGAAAACAGAAAACAAAATGATAGGCTCATGCATGGATTGCTGTAAATTTGTTCTAAGGTTTGGGAAAACTCAGCTGAGCATGGTGGCACAAACCTATGTAAGACTGTCTAGAAGGAGGAAGAGGAGGAGGAAAAGGAGGGAGGGAGAGAGGGATGGAGGGATGGAAGGAGGAAGAATAAGCCTCAAACAGCAAGGATTAGAGAGAGCATAAATCATATTTTTAAAATTTATTTTTATTTCATGTGTGTTGGTGTTTTGCCTGCATGAATATCTGTATGAGGGCATTGGGTCCCCTAGAATTGAAGTTACAGACAGTTATGAGCTGCCATGTGGGTGCTGGGAATTGAACCCAGGTCCTCTAGAAAAGCAGCCAGTGCTCTTAACCACTGAGCCATCTCTCTAGCCTCCATAAATCACATTTTAGGCTATAGATGTCTCTACTCTTCTCCAGAATTATCCATGACACTTGGAGAACTCTTGTCTCTTTGGATTGAGGCTGGATGAAGAAAGCGTCTTCCATGGAGATACAAAGATACTTACTGGCCAGGTCCACCGGGTCCAGTTCTGGTCCATGGGAGCATTTGGTCTTCACACTCTATGCAAGCACATCTGATCCTATCAGAGGTTTTGCTGTTAGACTCACTGACTGATCTTAACTCTCATGTAATCAAACACAAGCCCCTGCTACCCAGACTCAAGCAAAGCCTTTGTCTCCACTCTGCGACATGTCAAGCCCAGTGCTGTTGAGTGGAAACAGCGAAAGGAAAACAGTCTCTGGGAACACTAAGTCCTGCTGTGTGTAAGGCGCTTTGTGGCTTACTGTCAAAAATTTATTTTACTTAAAGAAATGCTTGCCAGGCGGTGGAGGCACACACCTTTAATCCCAGCACTCAGGAGGCAGAGGCAAGCGGGTCTCTGTGAGTTTGAGACCAGCCTGGTCTACAGAGTGAATTCCCAGATTGCCAGGGTTGTTGCACAAAGAAACCCTGTCTTGGAAAGCAAAGCAAAACAAAAACAAATAAGCAAAACCAAGCAAACAAAAAGCCCAAAGCTTTGCTGAGCAGTGGTGGCACACACCTTTAATCAGGGGGCAGAGGCAAGTGGATCTCTGTGAGTTCAAAGCCAGCCTGGTCTACAGAGTCAGTTCCAGGACAGCTAGGGCTACACAAAGAAATCTTGTCTCAAAAAACAAAAACAAAAACAAACAAAAAAAATAGAAAAACAACAACAACAAAAAAAACAAACCAAAAACAAACAAAGAATATAGAAGCATTGAACTGAGCAATTAATAACCCCTATTATATTTCAGTATTCTTTTTATCCCAAGTAAATTCAGTAATTCACTGTCCCAATTACTATAGAATTAAAAAAGTCTCCTTGCCACCCCAGTGTCTTGCTATAGAAGCCAGGCTGACCACAATCTCAAGATCCTTACGCCTCTTCTGTCAAGTGCTGGAATTTAGGGGTGTGCTACTCTACCTGATCATGGTCCCTCAGTATCAACCTTGGCAATACACCGTAGTAGTTTTCTCAGGGACTAAAACATTCCATCCTACCAGGAAGCTCCTTAAACAACTCAAAATAGCTTCCGGAAGTCCCTGAAACTGACCGGATTCACTAGGTCCCTCCCTCCCAGAGTAAACAAGGCAAGCTGTTGAGAGTCACTCGTAGAGGAGCCAAGCTGCAAAGACTCTGAGACCGGACCAGAAGCCTGGAAGAAGCAGAAACCAGCAGAACTGTCTAGAAAAGGCTTAGACCAACCCAGCCACGTAAAAAGGACACCCTCCAGCCTGCTGAGCTGCTGTGCAGTGTGTGCCAGATCCCTAACTTTTATGAGCTGCCACCCGTGCTGGGGTCAGCTTGGGCGACAGCTTGTCTTTGAGTCATTTCTGCTCCTGTAACCCTTCACCCACATTCCTGCAAGTGATCCCAATAAAACACTGACTTACCAAGCTGGACTCTGGTGGTGTCAGTACTTTGGTCTATCTTGGGCTCCCTGTCTGGATGAGTAGGCATGTATGCTGCATCTCCCCAGGAAAAGTCTTGTCACACAACAGCACGGGAGCTTAATCAATGTCAGTGGCCAGCTAACCAGTGCCAGCAGCAGCAACAGCTTTACTGTGTGACTTCAATCCAGCCACTTAACCCTCTGAGGCGTGGCTGTAATAATAAATGATTTTTCTGAATTGTTTTGCTAACCAAATGGGAATAACATCTGTAAAGACATCTCCTAACCTCACGACCGTTACAGAGTACCTGTGTCAGCGCAGAGAGCAGTTCGGGCCCTTCCAAGTGGCAAGGGTATCTGTGCGGGCAGCCATGTGGACAGGCCCAAAAGTAAAGGGACATTGAAGAGGGCTCAGAAAAGCTTCCTACCTGATGCAGCCTGCCCCCTGGTGGACAACCCTGTGCTTTGGGGTGTCCAGGCACAAACCACTCTCTAAAGGTGTCTGTCCCACGCCAGTACAAGAATGTGCCTGTGGATTTTGCAAGGTATGGTGGGATGACTTTGGAAGCAATATTATCATTGTGGCAATTTATCATGTATGGTTAATCGAGAGCTTGGGGAGGGAGTTTTGCTGTCTCCTGATGGGCGGTAGGAATGACAGGGACAGCCTTTCTGGCTGTTGTAAACCCCCAAAGGGGAACAGCATGGTTTGCATATAGCTTGCTGACAGCACAGAGATTCATCTCCAGCTCTTTTCTGTTTGTTTGTTTGGGTGTTAGAGACTGAACCCAGAGCCTCGCCCATCCTGGACAATTGTTTTACCAATGAGCCATAACCCCGGTCTCTTTGAGGGCAGGACGAGATGGTCAAGTGTCTTGACCTTTGTACTCCACTGTCTTCCATCATCAAATACAGGCTGTTCTGGGACGCAAGTGACCTTAGCAGCAGCTGAGGTGGACTCAGAAGGTGGCACTGCTAAGAGCACTGACTGTGTGGACGGCAAGTCCTGCCTTGAAATCTGGTGCTGCTCACACACTGCCTTCTGCACTGAGAGAGAAGCTCTCTGTGGCTCTTCCTGGGGGGATCAAAAGGAGGATTGTGGGTGAACCCACCATAGCCCACAGCACAGTAATCTCCGCAGCAACCATCCCTGTCCCTCCTCCTCCGTTTAGTGTGACAGTCCCTCTCAGCTCTCTTCTCACCCATTCTTCAAGCCTCCGTGGCTCCGTGACGGCACAGTGCAGACCCTCATTGCTCTCACAGAGCTGAGCATTTTTTAGTGCTAGAGTCCGCAGTTACAAATGATCAGCGCAGGACTCCAGGAAGCACCCAGAACTCACACACAATCCTCTTCACCCTTGCTGTGTACCAGCGGCCTTTTTCCTACTTATAACCAGAGTCAAAGATGCCTGAGAAGATGGGGTGTCAAGACTCCACTCTCTAGCTGAGTGGTGGTGGTGGTGGTGGCGCAAGCCTTTAATCCCAGCACTTGGGAGGCAGAGGCAGGCGGGATCTCTGTGAGTTCAAGGTCAGCCTGGTCTACAAATCTAGTTTCAGCACAGCCAGAGCTGGAACCACCCAGGAATGCTTTGCTCAGATTAAACCTGGATTTATTAATTTGACCTGACCTGATTGGGAGAGACCCGATACCGGGGTACAGAGGCCTTTCAGCAGGCGGCCCTTGTTTTGGTCTCTAGCATTCCATGAAACTGGGGATGGCAGCACATATCTGTAGTCCCCACACTCAGGAGGTAGAATCAGAAGTTCAAAGTCATCCTTGGCCATGTAGAGTTTTGTTCAAGGCCAATCCGGGATACTTCAGACCCTGTCTCAAAATAGGTCAGGCACAGTGCCTAACTCCTTTAATCTTGGCACTTGAGAGGCAGAAGCAGGAGGATCTTTGTGTTTGAGGTCAGCCTAGTCTACATGGCAAGTTCCAGGCCAGCCAGATTACATAGTGAGACCCTGTCTCAAAGCTAAAGAAAAAACTACCATCAACGCTGTGGCCTGGACAGCTCCAGAAACAAATGCAGCTTCATAGTCTCCTGTCACTCAACGTCCTTTAAAACACTGCTGTAGGTCTGGAGAGATGGCTCAGTGGTTAAGAGTTTGCCTGCTCTTCCAAAGGTCCTGAGTTCAATTCCCAGCAACCACATGGTGGCTCACAACCATCTGTAATGAGGTCTGGTGCCCTCTTCTGGCCTGTAGGCATACACACAGACAGAATATTGTATACATAATAAATAAAAAAACAAAAAACAAAACACTGCTCCAGGGGCTGGAGAGATGGCTCAGAGGTTGGGAGCGCTGGCTGCTCTTCCAGAGGTCCTGAGTTCAGTTCCCAGTAACCACATGGTGGCTCACAACCATCTGTGATGAGATCTGGTGCCCTCTTCTGACCTGCAGCAAACATGCAGACAGAATACTGTATACATAATTACTAAATAAATCTTTAAGAAAAAAAAATCACTGATGCATCTAATCAGGAGAGAGGAGGCATCTGGCTGGCAAAGTGATAAAGACACTTAGTAAGAGGAAGGCTGGTTCTGAACTCCTTCCTCTCCCTGAGAGTCCTAGAGGCAGGCAGTGCTGCAGACACAAATATAAACAAACAACAAACTGTTGTTAATACTGTCAACTTGACAGGATCCAGGGTCACCTAGGAGACCAGCCCCTGGGCATGCCAATGAGGGGTTGTCTCATTGTTAATGAGGTGGGAAGACTCTCTTTAAGTGTGGGTAGCATCATCTCACAGGTTGGGGTCCTGGACTGAATAAAGAGGAGAAAGGGAGCCCTGAGCGGACCTTTTCATCTCTCTCTGCTTCCTGCCTGCAGTTGCTATGTGATCAGCTGCTTCCTACTCGCTACAGGCCTTTCCTGCCATGAGGGCAAAACAAACCTTTTTTCCTTAAGTCGATTTTGTAAGATACTTTGCTGCAATGAGGTATTACAACTAATATGGAGAGGGACGAGGACGGGGAATGGGGGGCATGGGGTGGGGCACAGACACCAATGGACAGGGACAGTTGGACACGGGGAGGGTGGACAGAGGGATGGGGGATACAGGGTACGGGGACAGGACGAGGAACAGACACAAAGAAGGTTAGGATAATCATAGAAATTCCTACTTTACGTACAAAGTAAGGGAGGTACTGAGCATAAAGAAAAGCACTTTGCTCAGTACCCAGCACCAGACACATTCATTGGCTGTAGCTGGTTTTGCTGCTCTGACTAGGTGACCCGGCACTAAGACAGCAGATATCTTATCTGATCTTTCTTATATACACTGCTCCCTAGCTGTGTAGGCTCTCAGAAGAACAAATGTTCCGTGGAGTCTCCCTCCATGCTACCCCTGCTGTGGGTCATGTCCCGTGGTGCTGGGGGCTTGGAGCCACACCCCTCTGAGGGGCAGCTGCCAGGGGCAGGCTATTGTTGTGGCTAAGATTCTTTCCCCAAATGGAAAGCCACAAATTAGAGAGGAGTTTTGGCCCCGCTCTCAGGAACTGGAGGAGGCCACCAGCGCATCAGGGGCCTCCTTCCAGGTCAGCGTCCCTGCCTGGGTGCAAGCCCGACCCCCACTCAGCACCGCACTCGGTACCCCACTTCTCTCTAAGCCTCTTGCCCTCCCCGAGACCCCAGCTCCTGCTGTCCTCTGACCTGAGGTTCTCAGGGCTCTTTTACCCCCAGCCCAAACAATGATCCCCTCCAGGCTCTGCTTAAATCCCCTCTTTGAAGCTCCCCATTCCGTCCAGGCAGAACAAATCGCCCTGCCCCACCCCCTGTCATCTGCTTTGCTCATTTCTCCTTGCAGCAGAGCTGGTCAATCTCTTTCTGTGGTCCCCTTGCCGCACCCCTGCTGCCACCCTCCTGATGAGTCTCTTAAGAGTACGTGAGCCCCGTCTGCCGACCTCACAGCCCAGGGAAAGTGTCCTCAGTGATCTGTGGCCAGCAGCTGAGAATGAGACTGGGGGGCAGGGAGAAAAGACTTAGGTCACAGGTGGGAGGCTGAGGGCAGCTGGTGGAAAGCCCAAGGAGAGGTCAGATCCAACCACCATTCCGGGGTTGCCACAAGGTGCTTGCGGTTTCTCAGCCCACCATCGAAAACTACACCAAAAAGTCCGTCCTGTTGTCTACATTTGACAAGAAGGGCTACCCAGAGAGGTTAGGTTTTCCTCGGAGGCCATGTAGATAAAGAGTGGAGAGTCAGGATTGGAATCAAGAAGGGCTAATGTGTCTCGATGGCCTGGGGGTTGTGGCTGGCTGGGGAGAAGCGGACCTAGAATCTCATTGGTGACAATGCAGGCATGAGTTCTGAAGCCAGATTTGAAGGCTTCTGGGGCCCTGTCTCACTATTCCCGACACTGACCAGAATTATTCCCAGTCTGCTCGTCAACCCTCTCCTGAAAGGAGCCGCTTCTGACTCAGGCCCATTCCCAGCTCAGGTGTTCCGGGAATGAGGTCTGAGGTCAGATAGAGGAAGGAAACAGCCCTCAGTCTTGGCCTCCCCCTCCAGGGGTCTTGGCTAGTGGGCCGGAAGGAGCCACTTTAAAGACCTCCCTGGGGACCCATGACCAGAGAGAGGCTCTGGCCCTGTTGAGTGCCCTGAGAATTGAGGGCAGCTGGACAGAGGGATGTGGGCAGCTGAGGACAGGAAAATATATGACCTCCCATCCTTCCACTTTTTGTCTGCCTCACTCTCCCCCTCTAGCTCTTTCAGGATCCCTCAACTAGGGTCCACCCCATTGGCCCTCTCCTATGTGCTCCTGCTCAGGCTGTGTGTTCCTGGGTCTGTCCCTGGACACTTTGTCCACTGGCATCCTAGCATGGGGCACTGGCACTTCAGACTGGAAACCCCTGAGAGCAAGACTCTCAGACCCTCACCTCCCCTAATTGAAGACCCCCCAAGAACATAGTTATGGCATTACCCAGTGACTAAAGCCCCCTAAGTCTCTGTTCTCTGAGCACCAAAGGGGAGCCAGGCTCATTTCAGAAAACAAGATATCCAATCAGGATGACCCCCGTGTTACCCCCTGGGTTCCCCTTCTAGTAGTCTAGCATCTGTCCTTGATCCCCAGAGCACAGTTGTGAAGGGACCCCCTCCAGTCCCTCCACCTAACCCGGATGCTCCTTTAAGAGCAAAGGGATGGGGGTGGCCTTAGTGAGACACTAGGCCCCATCCTCTCCCTGGCAGGCCAGGTTTCCTGCCATTGACAGCATCCCAGCTGGGCCCCCACCCGGCCTCTCCCCCCTGCTTAACCCTTTCATGCCCAAGCCACAAAGCTACTGGCCTGTACCCCACCTGCATCAACAAAACTAGAAGGGACCATTTCACTGGATTAAATCTATGAATCAGGGTGTAAAGTGGCAAGAACGGCCCTTAGCTCATATAACTTTCTGAATAAAAGTCATCTGTTGGGGTGAAAGTGTAGCTCGGTCGGTTCGGTGGAGGGCTTGCTTAGCACACACAGTGCGTGGGTTCCACCCCCAGCATTGGACTGCACAAAATCAGGCATGGTTGCTTGTGCCTGTGATTCCAGCATTCTAGGGGTAGGGGATAGGAGGAGCAGAAGTTCGAGGTTAGTCTGGGCTACTTGAAACCCTGTAGCAAAACAAAGCAAACAGTTAGCTGTTATTCCTCATGGGTGTGAATCTGGATAAGTCATTTCACTAGCTTGAGCCTCAGTCTCTTGAGCTCTCCATGGGAAAAGTGACAAAACCTAGCCCCAAAGACTGTCCTCGAGACGAGTTGTTGACAACGTGCTGGAAAGCATTTTGTCAAATGTGGTAACAACACAATTCTGTTGTTATGGACAAAAATAAATACCCCCATCCCTCTTCATAACAGTGGACAGGAATCCAGGGTCCCACAGGAGGTCAGGGGCCAGGGGTGGGGGGACCAGGTCCATGAACTGACCTTTGAACTCTGGGTGATGAAGGGTTTACCTGTTGAGAGTGTAGTGCTCCTGTGGTAAGGGCTTTTCCAGGCTTCTTCTGGCAGGCTCCCCAGGTAGAAAGCCAGAGGAGCTTCTTCCGTCCCTCTCTTCCTAGCTAGCTCCATTTACCACCAAGGTATGTGTGTCCCAGAGTCTTCCCACCCCATCGCAGGCCTAGGTATGGTAATGACATCTTCTTGGCAGGTGATGAGCCTTGGGTTCTCGGAAGGACCCTCGATCTTGCCAGACAGACAGTGGGGGCAGTGGAGAGAGAGGATTTGGGGGGGTCTGCATGTGTCCCTCTGACCTTACTCATTTCCTTCCCCCATGAAGTGGCATTGCTATTCCTGCTGAGCGCCATCTAGGTTCCATGGGAGGGGACTCAAGGGGGATCAAGAGCCTAGATGGAAACGTGCCTTGCCAACATTGAAGTGTTAGCAGGGAGGGAGGGGGTTTATGCTAAGTGGCTGGGCTGGTAGGGGGTGGGCACCACTGGGAGAGAAGCAAAGACGGAGCCAAGCCTTGGCCTTTGAACTCTAGTGCTAAGAAGTTTGCCTACTGAGAAGGGTGGGGCTCCTTTATGGCTAGGGCTTCTCCTTGAGAGGAATAGTGTCTCTGCTGGACCACTAGGGATCCCCAGGTGGGAGGCCAAAGGATGGAGACTTAGACCTGGAAGGCCTCTTCCTTCACACCCTTCCCAGTTAGCTCCCTTCACCATCATCAGGGCTGGACCCCTGAGTTCTTGCTCAATCCTCATGCTGAGTCTTGCTGAGACAGGCTCTCCACACACCTGCCGCACCACTGCACCCACCTTTAGGAGGCAGATGCCCCAGGCTCACCTCTAGGAAGAGCAGGCTTGCCACACTCCAGTACCAGGATTAAAACAGGCCTTTACCTGCCAGAGGGGAAAAAGCAAATGGCATAGCACCCTATTCTGCCCTCCATCCTACATCAGGGCATGGAGACTTCAGAGGGAGCCTGGGGAGCAGAAGGGCTTGTTTGGGGCCACGGTACTTCAGCCCAAGTTTACGGCGCCTCCGTGGCAGCCACGGAACCTGATGAAGTTTATCTAACTATCTGTGAAGTTGCTGGACGTGGCTCACAGTTCCTGCCAGCACCAAGACTGGCCAGGAAGGAGTTAACTGAGCTCTGGGTCCGGAAGGGTTAACCTAGGGGGTGGAGGCTCTTTGCTTTTCCTGTGGAGAGTAAGGCTTGGTTGCCACCAAAGTTACTCCCTAGTCCCTGCTGTCCGCTCTCCTTCTTCAGTCTGGGCTTTACCGAGGGACCCCTGCAACTCAGCGTCTCCACACAGAGGTGAGTGCATCTGGAGCCAAAGGCAGGTGAGAGGGCGTGAGATTGCCGGCCGGAGGGACTGGAGGGTAGTGCCAAGCTACTGAACCCAGAAGCACAAATGTTGAAGCCTCTGAATAGACAGGGTTGGAATTTCTACCTCAAGGGCTGGAAGAGGGTGGGCAAAGGAACTGAGGGACAAGACTGGCTACCAGTCTAGCATGGGCCGTCTGTGGTCAAACATCAAAGGCAGCCTAGAAAACAGGGACAAGGCAGGGGACAGCGGACTATTTTGGTCCTTGTGTTTAGGGACTTTTTATAGCCTCCTTGCTCAAGGCTAAAGAGAGAAGGAGGGGACAGAGGGGACAGAGGCCATCCGTGAGGTCAGAGCAGCTCAGTGCCCTTGTGGGACCTTGGAAGCTGACCCCATATAGTCCCTGAGAAAAGAGAGCAGGGCACAGGCAGGCTGTCATTGCTGCCTGGGTTTCAGTCACTCAGACTCTGGGCAGATTTGCCACAGACTGGCAGTGTGGAGTGGGAAGTGTAACAGGGATAAGCCGGGGCCGGAGGGACCAGGGTCTGCGCTCTACCACCTTCTTCACACATCCTTGCCCAGTATGTTCCTTTTTGCCTCCAGACCCGAAGTCCCTTCAAGTCCCCAGAACCAATAAGTCTCTTTCAGCTGTATGGGAACAGGAAAGTGAAGGACAGGGGAGGGTGTGTTGAGCCATGTGGGTGGCCCATTCTGTTAGCTGACAAGGAAACTGTCAGCTGTTGATTTACTGTCCCTCTTGCCCTCTTCCTCGAGCACAAGGGAGGTGGAGAAGGGTCAGAGGTCTCTGGATGGGAAGGGGGCAGGGACCCAGAGGGCAGATCTCTGAGCGTTATTAGGCAAAATTGGTGGGGTGAACTGCTTAGTGAGACTAGGGGTTCCTGCTGGGCTTTACAGCGGCTGGAGGGACATTCTGACAGACAACCCCGGGTCCACCTAGAGCTGCCCAATAAGGGTCCCAGGTGGCACCCTAGCTCTCAAAAGGACCCATACAAACCCCTTTCTCTCCTGGCCATTGTCCTGGCTTCTGAAATCAATGTGCAGGGGTTGTACGAGATGGTGTTTACCTGTTAGATTTTTCTGGACTCTCCTTGGCATGGGACATACGGTGGCTAGCAGTAGCAGACTGGTACGGCCTTGGGACCACCTCCCTCTCCTTCCTGAATAACCCTGCTGGACCTGGGCGAGGAAGTTGGCAGCAGTTCCTAGGGACTCCTACCCTATGGTTATGTCCCTGACCTCGGTGCTTGGGGGCGGGAAGGGTGGGTCGGCTGCAGCCAGCCTGTGGCTGCGGAACCTCCTTGTATTGGGCTTGAAGTTGCTCTGTTGGGAAGAGGTATTTTTTCCGGTTAAAGCCGATTTCGGGAACTGGGCTAGGGCCCGCCTGATTTTTCCTTTCCAAGTGTCCTGCTTGCTTGTCCCAAGCGCATGGTCCAGTGGCTAGATCGGAGCATTCTCAAAGGGGCATAAGTGCCCCCCCCAAGAATTATCCAATGCCTCTTAAGGATTGGGGAAGGGTGGGTCTAGCGTCTTCTCCCTGGGCAAGGCACCGGTTGATGGGGGAGGGGTGACTGACTGATCCTCTACCCAGGAAAGCCTGCAGGAGAAGGGCAGGGACAGCCTGCCCTCTTCCAGACAGAGCCTCTCTCCCTGCAGGCCCCAGGAACTCCAGAGAATTGTTCGCTGCTCCTCAGCTAATTGTGCATCCCAGAGTGTATGGAGCACTGACCTGCCCAGCTCCGCTAAGATGCTGCTGGCCTCTCCCTCCACACCATCAAGGGGACGAACCCCCAGCGCCGTAGAGAGGCTGGAGGCCGACAAAGCCAAGTACGTCAAGACGCAGCAGGTGATAGTACGTCGTCAGGAGCCAGCTCTGCGAGGGGGACCTGGGCCGCTGACGCCACACCCTTGCAATGAGCTGGGGACCTCTGCATCGCCCAGGACGCCAGGGCCTGCCCGTCGGGGTAGCGGCAGGCGACAGCCAAGGCCTGACTCCCTCATCTTCTACCGCCAGAAGCGGGACTGCAAGGCTTCGGTGAACAAAGAGAACGCCAAGGTCCAGGGTCTAGTACGACGCCTCTTCCTGGGCGCCCCCCGGGATGCTGTCCCGAGCAGCCCGGGACCTACAGAGAGACCTGCGGCTCCCGCAGGCTGGGCTGGATCCCCGGATGGTCCAGAGGCGACAGGGAAGAGAGCGCTGTGTCCCACGTGCTCGTTGCCTCTGTCGGAGAAGGAGCGCTTCTTCAACTACTGCGGTCTGGAGCGCGCGCTAGTGGAGGTGCTGGGCGCCGAGCGCTTCTCCCCGCAGAGCTGGGGCGCCGAGCACAGCCCGCAGGTCGCAACGTCGCCGCCGCCCGGCTCCGGGGACACCAGCGATTGGACATCGAGCGACGGGGACGCGGGCAACCCGGACTGTGCTGGAGGCTGCGGCGGGGGGTCGGAGGCGGCGGGGTCCGCGCGGGACGGACGCCCCCCGGTGTCAGTGGTGGAACGCAATGCGCGGGTCATCCAGTGGTTGTATGGCTGCCAGCGAGCGCGCGCTCCACCACGCGAGTCCGAGGTGTGAGCATCACGGCACAGGAGACGGCTCCCGGAGAGCTCGCCTCGTCCGTGAATAAACCTTTTCCCTTGATCTCAGTTTCCCCACCTGCACCCTGAGCAGGCGGGACCACAAGGACCAGGATCAGACTGCGGAAAGGGGTGGGATGGTCACGTAGCCTCTCTGGAGGCTGAATGTGAGTAGCGATGGAGTGGGGTGGGAGATGAGCGAACTACTGAATAAAGCTAAAATAATCTTTAGCAAAAGGAGCAGATTTGGTTTAGCGGGCAGAGGTGGGGGAAAGGGAAGAACTGGGTGGCGTGGCTGAGTGGGTGGGTTTTGAGTGTGGGTTCTAGGCTGAGTGTGACCTTAGCCAAACCCTCCGCAGTTCTGGGTTATTAAAGGAGGTAGATGGTAGTGTTCTGGAGTAGTTGTAATGCTCGTGCAAATGTGCCTGGAATATAAACTGTAGCTTGCTTCAGTTACCCAAGATTACTGGAGCTTCGCGCTCCCTCCTCCTCCCTGTGGTCCCAAGGTAAGAAAAGCTGACATTTGGAGGGTCCGAAAAGGGGGCACCTTTGGGTCAGGATTTTGGCATCTGTAACCTCCTGCGCTCTCTCTCTGTCTCTGTCTGTCTCTGTCTCTCTCCCTCTCTCTCCCTCTCTCTCTCTCTCTCTCTCTCTCTCTCTCTCTCTCTCTCTCGTGTGTGTGTGTGTGTGTGTGTGTGTGTGTGTGTGTGTGTGTGTGTGTGTGTGTGTTCCAGACCAGCCTCACACTGCTAGCTACCACTGAGGTTCATGTGATAACTGGGGAGCAAACCCAGGGCTTCAGGCAGCTAGACAAGCCTTCTAACAACGGAACTATACTCCCAGCAGAGAGTTCCTTTTTCCCCTCCAGAACACACAAAGTCTCAGGTTTTCTTCACAGGTTCCAGTCGAAGCCTTTGTTCAAGACCCTTCACCTCTGCCTTAGGTTTCCGTCCTTAACTCTGCATTCTTCGAAGATCACAGCCTCCTCCAGGAAACTTTCCTAAATTCAGAGTCTGCCTCATCCCCTCACCAGAAGCCCCATTTTGTTCCTCGACAAACCTTTGTCTGGGGCCCCCTGGTAGAGAGCTACATCGTTACTTCAGTTATTTTCATACATTTTGAAACTTATGTACGCTATTGGGCCACTTGCAGGGTTTGCTGAATGAAACTAAGCTGGACAGTGCAGTGGAGCAAGTCCTTTGGGGCTTTCTGGAAAGTTGTGTGCCTTAAATCTAAGGCCACCCATAGTGTCACCTGGAGTGTCTCGGCACTTCTGTCGAGAAAGAAGGCGAGGACCCCGTCTGAGAACGTCCATTAAAAGTAGCTTTTCCTGTTGTCGGGGGAAAAAAATTACACAGTCACACTGGTTGTCGATCGAGGAGTTTTTTATGGGAGAAGGACGGGCGCCGGCTAGTCGCCCTTGGGCGCGGCCTTCACCCTCATCTCTGCCAGTTTGTGGGTGAGAAAACCCCACTTGAAGCCTGCGGCGGGATCCACCTCCCGCGTCTCGGGGCACTCCGTGGCCTCCTCGCCAGGCTTGTCCTGGGGATACGCATCCCGCTCCGCGTTCGTTTCCACGCCGCGTAGCATGGAGGCCGCCTGCTGTTGCTGCTGCTGCCATCTGCTGGCGAAGGTGTCCCAGAATCCCGGCCCACGCGATTCTGTCTCTGCTGCGGACGCCTGCGAGGAGGGGGGCGCCGCCAGCGGGCTGCAGGAGAGGCGAGGGAGAGGGGGATCAGCGGGCTGGCCCGGAAGAGGACAGTGAGCAGGAGAAGGGACAAGAAGTGCCATCAGGAAAGTCGGGGCAAGATCAGGGCCTGCAATCAAAGGGAGGGTTCGGAGGCTCTGGGGGAAAAAAGGTGAAGTGGACTGGATGGAGAGGTGGTGAGAGGGCTGGGCAGAGGGGAACCGGGATCCCCGAGTTGGGTGGAGCAGTCAGGAGTCTGGAGAAGGAACTCTGGAGCAGAGAAAATAGGCTAACAGGGACAAGCCAGGTCCGGAAAGCCAGGGAAGGTCTCTAAGAGGGGAAGAGAGTATGGGTGGGCTTGTTTGGGCCCCATAGGAGGGAACCCACCCGGGGAGGGGAAGGCGGGGAGAACGAAACGAGCAAAGCGGTTAGGTTTAGGAGTAAGGGAAAGAGGAATTTGGCACGCGGGAGAAAGTGGAGGAAATCCTAGCACGGATGCTTTGGGAAGAAGAGGTGGGAGCAAAGGGAGGAAGGGCTGTCAAGGAGGGATGATCGTGCTTGAAGAAGAATCCTTGCCTCTGGAAAAGTCCTCAGGGGACTGGGACAGGAAGGCAGAGGAGGTTAGGAGGTGGGGGAGGGGGCTGTGATCGGGCTGAGGGCAAGGCAGTGACTGCCCTGGAGAGGAAACCCTAGGTTTGTTCTCAATATCCAAGACCTTTCTAAAGCAGTGCTTTCCAAACTGGTGTGCCTTTGGGGTCCTCTGGGATCCTCAGGCCTCCATGTACACCAGGCAAATCAGGGAAGGAACCTATATTTCTTCTTTGAAGGGAGAGGGTTTACCATCTAGATCACCCTTTGCTGCAAGCACCAAAAAAGGCCTTCTCTTGGCCTGTCCTGAGGAAGAGGGAGGAGACACCCACGAGGAGTTCCCGTTACCTCGGTTCCAAGAGATCTAAACCATCTAACCCTGCTGCATCTTGATAAGAGGATGGAGCCCACAGGGTGATGAACATGGCAGAAAAGAGATCTTAGGACCCTTCCAACCCATCTTCTAAAGCCACATACGTACTGATCAGCACAGGGCTCTGGTGGCAGCAGTTTGTCCTCGTCTTCTTTATTAAACAGAGATGACATCGTCAGCCAACCTTTCACCCCAACCCCCTGAACCTGGGAGGAAAGAACTGAGTGTCAAGAACAGACGCCCACCAGACCTCCCGGGCTTCACCACAGCCTCTGTCAGGCTCCCCAGGGTGGGGTGGAAGACTGGAGAACTCACCCTTCGGGCCAGCTGTGACATGGGGTTGAAGGCCTCCTCCGGGGCTTCTGGTGTCTCAGACTCCACTAATGTTGGGTTCTCCCTCTGGGACACAAGACCCCCCCCAGCATGAGAGAAACCCCATTGCTCAGTGCACACACACTCCGTGGTCTAAGTACCATAGAAGCACATACCCCCCTTTACTTTGCATCTCCACCAGGGTGCATGGGAATGCTCACAGGTATATTACATAATGCCTCTACTCACATACACGGGCCCGCATGGTAAATCTCTGCAGACACCCTTGAACACATAGACCTGCGCACTCCCACACATACCCAAACACACAAACTCGGACAAGGGCACACGGTGCACACGGCTACAGACACACACCTGTGCATGAGCATGCCTCTTTGTGGCTACACCTTTCCCTCTGTGTCCAGATGTGTGCACTGTCAGGCAACCACACTGGGACACTCACGTGGTTAAACAACCCATCCTGTCGCTTGTCCTGCAGGCAGCTAGCTAGACCTGGCCTATGCAGAGCATTCAAATTTTCTCTACCAGTCAAGTGTAACACCTGCAAATGCTTACACGAAAGCATACCGGTACAGAGTCCTGCTCAAAATGCGTATCCATGAGAAATTACTAATCCAGTTCACACGTGTACTAGAGTCTCCACAGACACATCCACAGCAACCCAGCCTCGGACATCAGCCTGCCTAGGCATATGCCTATCTACCCTCCCAACCACGGGACTGGTTCCTGCCCCTGCCACATCTCTTTGCATGACTGCTACTTATCACAGCTTCTGGATCTAAACTTCTAGTTTCAAAGTCCTTTTTGCCCTCCCGCTCAGAACTAAGTGTTGTCTAAGCATGGAAGCATGGCTTTGATGGAATGCTGCTACTGTGGCCCGCAGAGCATAAGAGCCATTATTCCCTACTCCCACAAGCAGGAGCACATTACCTCTCCGGGCAAGCCATCTTGCTTCTGCTCAGCTTTGTCCACTAGAAAGCTGCGGTGAGCTTAACGTACTGTTGTGGCTCCTGCCAAGTGTCGTCAGAACAATCTTTATCTTGAGCTCCTTGGAGCCAGTGACTCCTCTCATGGCCCCAGCTCTTCCCTTTCTTGTGTTCTTGAATATCTCCGTCATTGCACTGTGCTGTTTGTAATCCCTGAATGTGCCTACAATCTTTACAGAAATGAATCTATCTTCCTTCCTAGCTTATTTAATACTTTTCCCCTTTGCTGCCTCTCTGTTCTAGAAAACATGGCCAGTACCCACCTCCTCTGCCAGATCCTCTTCAGATTCTCCACCCAGAGTCTGCAGCACTTTGGACTTGTAAGCTTTCCAGAAGGCTTGGTTCATGGCTGCAGCGGAGAGGGGGCCTGGCACCCAGGCACAGAAGGTGGTAGCTCAATGGGTACCAGTGGGTCTGGCTCCAGAAACTTGGAGAAACCAAGAGTCTGTCCCAGGGATCCGATGACTTCATGAAAGATGCACCAATCACCCCAGGTGGCACAGTGCCAAGCAGATAAACCTGATCCCAATTGATTCTGAGGTTGGGACAGGTAGAAGCCACCTCAGCCCCTTGTCTTGACCCATATTGGCCAAAGTTAATGAAGCAGCACTTCGGAGAGTTCATTTTCCTGCGCTTAGGAATACTGATGGTTGTTCTTCTCTTTGAATAGCTGCATAAAAAATTTTCCACTCCAACTCTTGAGTCCAGGACCCATATGTGTGCATCCTATGATTGTGGACATACTAGCCATGTATGCCTTCCTCATGGCCCCGCCCTGTCTCACTCAGCCTTTGTGAGCTGGTGTGGGAAGGCCCCAGGCCTCCAGTCTGTACTCTGGGCTTCCATTTCACTGCTTTGTCTGGCCTAGAAACCTGTTCTCCCCAGGGATGCACGTGCCTGTCTCCCTGTTTCCTGGCAACTGGTTCCAAAGAGCAGGAACCCTGAATTATTGCTGAGATCCTCTGTCCCCAGACCGTGAAGTTGGCTCTGGCCAGCCTGAGCGGCACCAGGCCAGGCTCTCTGGCCCTCTCCCTCCTCTAAGCAAACACTTCTTGGTTGTTCCCCATTTTCCTACCAGCCCTCTCCTGGGAGCCTGGTAGAGAAAGAAAGCAGAGACGGGGTTTTTTTCTACGGACATTTCCTCTTGGACTGGGGATGTAGCCCGCCTGTTAGACTGCCTGCCTAGCATCTATGAGGCCCTGGGTTTCATCCACAGTACCGAAAAACCAACCAACAACAAAACCAGAAGAGCTGCCCACTCTTCAAGGACAGAACCCCAGGTGCGAGATTCTCTGGGAACCAATTCTCCACTCTTTGTCCCGTATATCTGCATGGGAGTGGAGGGAAGACAGATATGACACAGACTCAAGAAAATAACGGGGGAGAAGTGAGAAGGGGCCCTTTGTTAGAGCCTAGGGGTATCTCCGGGTGCCCCATCCATGATTCCAAATTTATTCTCATTTACGAAATACTTTATTCATGGCACAAACATCAGCGTTTTCCAGAGACGTTGAAAGTATGTTTTACAGCTGAAATCCGAGGTGTGGAAACCGGGAAGTGATGATGGCGCTGGCAGAATAGTAGGATCCACTAACCCCAGGCCCGCCTCTGCCCGGCAAGAGCCCAGTCACTATCATCCACGACCACGTGGGGGCGCTCAAGATACCAGCCAGTCCTGACGTCATCACAGGCGGTCCGGGTAATCCTGCTTCGTTCCCGGGCGGACCTCTCGTGACGTCATTGGGCGGCCCGGAAGCGACAGCACGTGTAGCTCTTTCCGTACTATCCTGCTCCTCGGCCTTGGTGTCGCTGATCATGGGTCGCTCGCGCCGAACTGGCGCGCACCGAGCACATTCCTTAGCCCGCCAGATGAAGGGCAAGAAGCGGCGGCCCGACCTGGATGAGATTCACCGTGAGCTGCGCCCGCTTCCCGCGGGCTTCCCGCGGGCCAAGCCGGAGCTGGACGCCGAGCCCGACCCGGACCTGCCAGGGGGCGGCCTGCATCGCTGTCTGGCCTGCGCGTGAGTCCAGCCCGGGGCCGAGCAGGGTCTGAATACCATCCCATAGCGGGGAGGTCCGGGCGGCGAGCCGGGCGGAGTCTCTTGTCTTGGGACCCGTAGGGCTCATGGCGCTCGGAATTTGTCCGGGAACGAGCTGGGGCCAGGGAGGTAGGCATACCTGAAAGGCCTCACCTCTTTACTCTTCCCCTCACCCTACATTCCTGCAGGAGGTACTTCATCGATTCCGCCAACCTGAAGACCCACTTCCGATCCAAAGACCACAAGAAGAGGTAAGAAGGGATCAGGAGAGGATTGGTGGACGGGTGCCATGCAAGTAGGTCTTGCACCCGATCAGCTCCAAACTGCTATTCTTCTTTCTCCCAGGCTGAAGCAGCTGAGCATCGAACCCTACAGTCAGGAAGAGGCTGAGAGGGCAGCGGGCATGGGCTCCTATGTGCCCCCCCAGCGCCTGGGAGTGCCCACGGAAGTGTCCACTGAGATCCCTGAGATGGACACATCCACCTGAGGGGGCTTTGGATGCAGGGCAGAGAAACTCCATGGACAGCGGCTAGACTGAGAGTGTGTATTTTGGGTTTGGGGGAGATGATCTCTTCTGGATGTTCTACCCAAAATAAAGGACCCGGACAATTGGGTGTACCTCCGATTCTAACTTCCCTTCCAGTCCTCCAGATTCCAACCCTCAAGGGTTTCTGAGCCAAGATGTCTATTCCCTACCGGGTCCAGCTTTGTAAGGTACCCCCGCCTGCCTTCTTTGAATTTGGGCTGGAGTCAAGGTGCAGTGTAAAACTGGGGAGTAGGATCAGGTTTATTCTGTGTTTCTGGCGATGGAGGAGACTGAACCCAAAGGGGAAAAACCTGTTTTTCTGAGCTTGCAGACCTCTCCTCTCGGTCACCTACCTCTGAGCCTGGGTGAGAGGCCGCCTGCCTCATCACGGGGCCTGTGATCGTTGCCGCTGCTTTACCATCTTCCACACAGCATAGCAGGAGCCACCTAACCCGAGGACAGCCAACAGCGTAGCCACAATCCCAACCAGCGGACTCCGGGGCTCCGCCTTCAGCTCCCCTGCCACCTGCATCTGGGAGAACACAGAGGGTGAATGTGAAGTGTCAGCTGAGACTTCTAGGAAGGAAGGGGATAAAATGGTGCTGCTGCGTGGAGAAGATACGGACGCCATTTCTGCCCCAGGGAGATTCCACCCCAATCCCTCTCGCCTCGCTGCCCATCTAGGTCCCTGCTAGTCAGGCAGCAGGGAACGTGACAGTCTAGCCGTTGGGGGTATCAGCCCCGCCATGAGACAGGGAGGAAGAGGTTGGTGGTGCAGAGAGCCAGTATTTAGACGTTCTTACCTGTAGCACCCGGAAGTAGCCAGGGGTCAGGCGGCGAAATCTCATAGTGGGGGGCACTGGTTTCCCTGTCGGCCTCTGGAGTGGGAGCAGAAATGAAGACTAGATGTTGCACGGAGTATTCCAAGAGGTGGAAACCAGGGCATCGGGGTCCCTGGCCTGTTTTGCCTGGGCACTATGAGCTCAGGATGCTCACCACCGCTGGCTTGCCCAGGTCTGGCAGGAGGCGGGGCAGCTGGATCTTTAAATCTGGTCCCTTCCCCCCTGCCTTGCCAGCCTTAGGAGCAGCTGTCAGGAGAGATCAGCATCAGGCCTGTGTAGCAGCTCCTCCCCCATTCACCAGAGGCCAGGCCAGGCATGGAGGCAAAGCCTTGGCTGCCAGTGCCCAGGAGTCCAGGCATCAACCAGATTCTGGGCAGGCTTCCTCAGCCCTGGTCCAGACTGTACCCCTACCTCGAAGAAGTCGATGCTACCAGTCAGCATTCAGCAAAAGAATGACTTGTTAGCCACTTTTCCATCTGGGTTTTGTAAGTTCATCCATCTAGAAGGGAGGGGTCACTTCACCTTCCCCACAAGATGAAGTTTCCACAGCACTTCTCTTGTGTGGACTTTGAAAGAGATCTGATTATGCAGATAAAATTGTCCATAATGTGTTAAAAATTTTAATTGTGTCTATTTGTGTGTGTGTGTGTGTTCGTATACACGTGTGTGACAGTGTAGACATGGAAGTCAAAGGACAACTTGAGGGCGTGCTCTCCTTCCCACAAGTGGGTCCTGGGGAGTCAGTTCAGTTCTTCAGGCTTGGCAGCAAATGCCTTTACTCACAGAGCTTTTTTGACAGCCTGCATAACGTATTAAAAGATTAACTGATTAAAATATAGTCTATGTGTCATTGTTCTAAGCAGTTTCTGTATATTTTGTTATCGCTCTCACTCTTTTTTTCTTTTTGGAGGCAGGGTCTTTACATAGCCCTGGCGGTCCTGGAACTCAGAGATCTACCTGCTTCTGCCTGCCAAGTGCTGGGATTAAAGGTGTGCACCATCACACCCAGCTTTTTGTTCTCTGTGAAAATGACAGAAAGGGGGCTGGATAGATGGCTCAGTGGTTAAGAGCACTGCCTGCTCTTCCAGAGGTACTAAGTTCAATCCCCAGCAACTACATGGTGGCTCACAACCATCTGTAATGAGATCTGGTGCCCCCTTCTGGCCTGCAGGCATACATGCAGACAGAACAGTATACATAATAAATCTTAAAAACAAAAAGTACTAACTGCTGAAAATAAAAAAGGAAAATGTCAAAAAGGATGATTTTTTTTTTAAAATACCGTGTAGAATCTGTATAAAGATGGGCCAGGCAGTGGTGGCACATGTCTTTAATTCCAGCACTCAGATCTCTGTAAATTCGAGGTCAGCCTGGTCTACAAAGTGAGTTCCAAGACAGGCTCCAAAGCTACAGAGAAACCTTGTCTCCAAAAACAAACAAAAAAGAAAACAAATAAGCAAAGATTATCTGTCTAAAGAATCAGAGGGCCAAGCATAGCACAGTGACTGAGTGCCTGTCACTTGCAGGCTCTGGAATTGATCCTCAGCATCACAAAAAAGAAGCAATAAAAATTAGCTGGGCTTGGTGGTACAAGTCTGTAATTTCAGCACTTGGAGGCCAAAATAGGAAGATCTCTGTGAATTGAAGGCTAGCCTAGTCTACATAGTTCTAGAACAGCCAGGTTTACAAAGAGAGACCATCTCAAAAACAAAAAGAGACAAATAGTATAGAGAAGACAGATGAAACTCATTAGAGTTCATACCTGTCAGTGTGTGAAGCCCTGCACTTCCATCCCCAGCACCCCACAAACCAAATGTAGCATCCTGTAACCCCAGGACCCAGTAGAAGAATTGTTAGGTTAAGATCATCCTCTGATATATAGGGACATTCAGGCCTTCTGGGGATTCCTAAGTCTGAAAAGCAAAGAAACAGCGTACAACTATTTCAAACTATGGTGGTCCTTAACCCACTCTTAACTATACCTGATGGCATTCTTTGTCTCACTCCTGTCACATAGCCACCATTGCTTAGGTAGACCTCTGTGTCTAGCAGACTGTCGGGGGCCAGCCTCAACAAAAATACCTTTCTCCAGAGTGGAGGTGTGGGGATTTAGAAATGTAGTAAATATAAAAACGTGAATGAAAATAATAAAACGCAGAAACATAAGATAGTATTGGGAGGGAATTTCAGTGAGTAGTGAAAATTTACCTGTGTTTAATTTCCAACTGGTTAATATACTGCTGTGGTGCTGGGGATTGCACTCTGGGCCTTACATGCTGGGCATGAGCTTCAACACCACCACACCCCTAGTCCTTCCTTTCAGACAGATCAGCAAACAACCAAAAATAGAGAATGCAAAAGCATGAAGGAGAAGTCTGGGACACCAGAGTCGGAACAGCTATATAGTGGCCATTTGGCATCTAAGTCAAAGGTAGGAGTAAGATGAAAGACTGCATTAACATACCAATTGAAAGTCACGGGCTAGATTCATCGCTCATGCCCTAGACCAAACACTCTGTAGGCAAACTACTCCCTGGGTAGAATCCCAAGTTATTTCCATAAAGGGAACTAGAACTTAGTTGGATCCTTAGACTTTTGTTTTAGGTAGGAGCCAACTACTTCCCTCGCCTTCCCAGGAGGGCGAGGTCTGGCAACTAGCTACACCAGAAGTCTCTGATTTACAACTAGGAGGGACCTTTGAGGCAGGCGGTGCTGGCGCAGCACTCAGGAGGCAGAGGCAGGCAGATTTCTGTGAGTTCAAGGTCAGCCTGGTCTACAAGAGCTAGTTCCAGGACAGGCTCCAAAGATACAGAGAAACCCTGTCTCGAAAAACCAAAAGAAAAAAAAAAAAAAAAAAAAAAAAAAAAAAAAAAAAAAAAAAAAAAAAAAAAAAAAAAGAAACGAGTCCCAAACTCTCTGACCTTTGGCCACTTTGGGTCTCCACAGCAGACTTAGATGCCAAATGGCCACTATATAGCTGTTCCGACTCTGGTGACCCAGACTTCTCCTTCATGCTTTTGCATTCTCTATTTTTGGTTGTTTGCTGATCTGTCTGAAAGGAAGGACTAGGGGTGTGGTGGTGTTGAAGCTCATGCCCAGCATGTAAGGCCCAGAGTGCAATCCCCAGCACCACAGAAAGCAGAGGCAAGCCAGACCACCCCTCCTGCTTAATGTTCCTATTTATTGAGACAGAGTCTCTGTGTAGTCCTGGCTGTCCTAGAAGTCACTATGTAGACCAGGCTGGCCTCAAACTCACAGAGCTCCTCCTGCCTCTGCCTCCCGAGTGCTGAGATTAAAGGCATGCGCCGCCACCACCCGGCTCCTAATTTACTTTCTATCATGACTTGCTTGCTACATCAGGTAAACAAGGAAAACTATAACTTTCTTGTCTTCAACTCTCTCATAGACCCAAGAAGGAAATAATATTAACTGAGAAAGCAGGAAGTGTGAACAAGCAACTTCCAGAAAATGTGAGAAATGACAGAAACAGCTGGCTGCCTGGACAGTCGCCCAAAGTTCCTCTGCAACTTTGGGGCATCCATCTTCCACCTACAGGCCTAGCATATCCGACAAACTTTTCTGAGAAGCAGGATATTCTGAAAGGCTATCCCTCCTGTCTTGACAATGTTTGACAGTCACTTTCTTTTGTGTCCTGCTTGTCTAGTTAGAACAACATACCATGAGCAGTCAAGGCAAGGCATGCCCAGTAGTTTACTTTTGCCATAAAAAAAGTAAACTCAGCCGGGTGGTGGTGGCGCATGCCTTTAATCCCCAGCACTTGGGAGGCAGAGGCAGGCAGATCTCTATGAGTTCGAGGCCAGCTCTGGTCTACAAGAGCTAGTTCCAGGACAGGCTCCAAAGCTACAGAGAAACACTGTCTCGAAAAACAAACAAAAAAAAGTAAACTCAGCTGGGTGGTGGTGGCGCACGCCTTTAATCCCAACACTCAGGAGACAGAGGCAGGCGGGTCTCTGTGAGTTCGAGGCTAACCTGGTCTACAAGAGCGAGTTCCAGGACAGACTCCAAAGCTACAGAGAAACCCTGTCTTGGAAAAACCAAAAAAAAAAAAAAAAAAAGTAAACTCCACGTGGAGTTTCTTTAATGCCCATCATCTTCTCTGAAGTAGATTGGTGCTGCCAGCAGCAGACATGTTTCATTGTCATAAAATGGAGCCTATGTTATTAAAACATCTTAAATGCCATATTCTATAGATCTCTGAAGTGTTTGTGTTGGACCCTGGATTCCAATCACCTAGGAGGAGTCTCCCCAAGAGATCTTCTCTCACACCACAGTTGACATAAAAGCATGAGGATTTTATTAATTCTGTCATGACAGGGTCTTTCAGCATTCGAGAAGCCAGAAAGACCCCGAATAGTTGGTACAGGCTACTTTTAAAGCAAAAAGCCATACAAACAAGGGGGAGTCTGAGGGTTGTGTGATTGGCTTATTCAAAGGGCTATTAGCAGTGATTGGTCTGTGCCAGGGCAGGAGAATGGCTGCATGATTGGGTGAGGTAAGAGGGAGCATCTGAGGGTCATCCTGACCTTGTTCCAGTGACTGAATCAGTATTTCAGGAACTGAGTCAATCTCCGTGGGTTGTCTTGCCCCAATTCCCAGAATGGAGTTTCAGTACATGCATAGCATGTGTAGTTGTTAGGTCTCCGGTTCCTGGGAGGGGGGGAGCACTGAGGCTGAGAGGCTTCAGAAATGGCCTCAAAGTTGTCAGAAATGGCTTCAGGGTTATCCTAGAGTTTTACATTTGAAGATGACCTGTCTATCTAAAATATCTCTGCTTGACCTTGAAAACATACCTAATGTGATTACAAGTTCGATTATAATAGGTGACTAATTACTAACCTGCATTTTCTTATTATCCTAAGCAGCTGGTGTAATGATCTGTTCTGTCTCTTTAAGAGACAAGCCACACCCACTTCCTCCCTGCTTCTGCTGAGGCAAGCAGATCTTCTTCCTGCTTGCAGCCGGAGTCTCTTCCTTTTCCATCTCTCTCCCCGAAGAGGCAGCCTCTGCCTCTCCTCCTGCTGCTACTGCTCAGGGACTTGCAGCATTTCTGCTGCTGCAGCCGCTGGGGATCCTGCAGCATTTTTAATTAATCCATTACAGTTGATATTAATAATCTTCAAAGACTAGAAATTTGCATTACATTGTTAAATGAGCTGTCTAGGTACAATACCCTGAATAAGATTAGAAACATATATACAGTATGTTTTAAAAAACTAATCTCAAACCAGGTGGTGGTGGCATACACCTTTAATCCCAGCACTTGGGAGGCAGAGGCACGGGGATATCTGTGAGTTTGAGGCCAGCCTGGTCTACAGAGCGATTTTCAAGAAAGGCTCTAAGCTACAGAGATACCCTGTCTCGAAAATTAAAAAAACCCTAATAATAATAATCTCGAATTTGTTTTTTATAATTTATTTTTATTTTATTTGCATTGGTGTTTTACCTGCATGCACATCTGTGTGACGGTGTCAGATCTTGTAGTTACAGACAGTTGTGAGTTATCATGTGGGTGCTGGGAATTGAACCCAGGTCCTTTGGAAGAGCAGTCAGTGCTCTTAACCACTGAGCCATCTCCCGAGCCCAATCTCAAATTTGTATACAATATACAAAAGTACAATCAAATATTTAAAACATTTAAAGCTAGTAGCTGCTTTCTAAAAGTAGATTCAATAATCCACTGTTTTATCTTATCCGGATCCCTGAAACTAGAGTCACGGACAGTTGTGAGCTGCCATCTGGGTGCTAGAAACTGAGCCCAGGTCCTCTGGAAGAGCAGACAATGCTCTTCACACTGAGCCATCTCTCCAGCCCTTGTTTTGCTTTTGGAGACAGGTATTTCACCATACCTGCCCAACATTCTTTAAAATATTATATAAACATTAAATTTTTTATTGGGGTGCTTGAATTGGTATCTCTACATAGCCCTTTCTGTCTTGGAACTCACAATATTGACCAGGCTAGCCTCAGACTCAAGAGTCCAAGTAATGGGATTAAAGGTGTTGGCATTTGGCTGCCCGTGAAGCCCCACCCCTGGGTCAAAAAGGCAGCCTCTTGGGGGTGTGACCCATGCTCGCGCATGAGTGGCTACCCTCACCCCTGTGCGCACAAGCAGCGCGGCCTTTAAAAGTCAGAGGCGCCATTCCCTCGCTCTTTCTCCTCCCCCTCTCCTCACGTTTCCTCGGGCCCGTGAGCACACCCCCTCTAATAAATCTTCTTGCGTGGGTTCGTTCGTGTCTCGTGTCTTTCCACACGCGCCAAAAAAGTACAAAAGGTGTGATCTTAAAAATGGTTCTGTGCTCTTTTTTTTGTTTTGTTTTTCTTTTTCCTTTTCTTTTCTTTCATTTTTTTTTGAGACTTTTTTTTTCTCTGTGTAGCTTTGGAGCCTGTCCTGGAACTCGCTCTTGTAGACCAGGCTGGCCTCGAATTCACAGAGATCCGCCTATCCCTGCCTCTGGAGTGCTGGGATTAAAGACATGCGCCACCACCGCCTAGCTGTTTTGTTTTTTGAGACAAGGTTTCTCTGTGTAACAGCCCTAGCTGTCCTGGAAATACCTCTGTAGACTAAACTGGCCTCGAACTCACAGAGATCCGCCTGCCCCTGCTTCCAGAGTGCTGGGATTAAAAGCATGTACTACCATTACCTTTTTAGAAAAGGTTTTGTGTGTCTGCGTGTTTTGTCTACATACACATATATGCATGCAGCTTTTGAGGAGGCCAGAAGAGGGCATCAGATCCCAGGAACTAGAGTTACAGATGGTTGTGAGTCACCATGTGGGTGCAGGAATTGAACTGGGGTTCTCTGCAGGAGCAGCTCCTCTTAACTGCTGAGTCATCTCTTCAGCCCGAGTTGTGCTGGTTTTTTTTTCATGATATTTATTGAGCTCTACATTTTTCTCTGCTCCCCTGCCTGCCTCTCCCCTCCCCACTTCAATCCTCCCCCAAGGTCCCCATGTTCCCAATTTACTCAGGAGATCGTATCTTTCTATACTTTCTACTTCCCATGTAGATTATAGCTATATAAGTCTCTCTTAGTGTCCTCATTGTTGTCTTAGTTCTCTGGGATTGTGGTTTGTAGGCTGGCTTTCTTTGCTTTATGTTTATAAACCACCTATGAGTGAGGACATGTGATAATTGTCTTTCTGTGTCTGGGTTATATCACTCAAAATAATGTTTTCTAGTTCCATCCATTTTTCTGCAAAATTCAAGCTGTTGTTATTTTTTTCTGCTGTGTAGTACTCCATTGTGTAAATGTACCACATTTTTTTTTTAATCCATTCTTCGATTGAGGGGCATTTAGGTTGTAAGGGTTAAAAATACTTATGTTCAATATGTTTAATTCCTTAGCTAGGCCTTCACCTTTTGCACCCAAGCCCCCCTTCTTGGCATAACAGGATGAAGTTATAAATAACTTTTAATGAGCAAGATGAAGCCTCCTTTTGGTGAACAGGATAAGGTCGTAAACAACTCCAACTAACTGCTTATCTAAACAAGACTGGCCAAGCCATAAGAGTCCAGGTGGACCCGCTGATATAATGTGAGAGCGTCCAGGGGATCCTATGAGAACGTCCGGGGATCAAAGGAGCTTGGACTGGCTAAACTCCAAATGACCTTCTATTGATATGTAGCAGTTGCTTATAGCCAATCACTATATGCCCCACCAACCCTATACTATGCCTGAGATCTTTTCCTATAAATACCGCTTGTAATTGTTGTTCGGGGCTCTCTGCTCAGTCCCGAGTTACTGGGGAGCAGAAGCCTGTTTGCAAACGTCGAATTATACCTCTTGCTTTTGCAACAATTGGTGTGGTTCTTGGTGGTCTTTGGGGCGCATGTTCGAGGGGTTAGCACCCCAGAATCGGGGTCTAACAAGGTTGTTTCCAGGTTCTGGCTATGACAAATAAAGCTGCTATGAACATAGTTGAGCACATGTCCTTGTGGCATGATTGAGCATCCTTTGGATATATACCCAAAAGTGATATTACTGGGTCTTGAGGAAGGTTGTTTCCTAATTTTCTGAGAAATCGCCACACTGACATCCATAGGGGTTGTACCAGCTTGCATTCCCACCAGCAATGCAGAAGTGTTCCCTTTTCCCCACAACCTCTCCAGCATAAGTTGTCATCAGTGTTTTTGATCTTGGTCATTCTTTCAGGTGTAAGATGGAATCTCAGAGTTGTTTTGATTTGCATTTCTCTGATGTCTAAGGATGTTGAAAATTTCCTTAAGTGTCTTTCAGCCATTTTATATTCCTCTGTTGAGAGTTCTCTGTTTAGGACTGTACTCCATTTTTTTTTTATTGAATTACATGATTTTTTGGTGTCCAATTTCTTGAGTTCTTTGTATATTTTGGAGATCAGACCTCTGTTTGATGTGGGGTTAGTGAAGATCTTTTCCAATTGTGTAGGCTGTCGTTTTGTTTTGTTGACCGTGTCCTTTGCTTTACAGAAGCTTTTCAGTTTCAGGAGGTCCCATTTATTAATTGTTTCTCTCAGCGTCTGTGCTGCTGGGGTTCTATTTAGGAAGTGGTTCCCTGTGCCAATGCATTCAAGTGTACTTCCCACTTTCTCTTCTATAAGGTTCAGTGTGGCTGGCTTTATGTTGA